>OY978529.1:29789554-29837054 GCA_963854835.1 Megamerina dolium | reverse complement strand
TTAAATTTTCTGTAGAATATGTATTACAATTTGTCAAAATTATTTTTGACAAACTATTGTTTCAAGGGCATTTTTTTGTGTGTTTTTCTCAAGTAAAAAAAAAAATATGGTACTTAAAGCCCCGAAGGGCTCATTGGCCGAGCTTCTCTTCCATTACTGTTGTGCGTGTTAAATTTTTGGACAGTATTAGAAGGGACCTACGTATGTTATACGGTCCCGAACGGCAGAACCCTTGTGACATCATTTTTCTGAGCTTTGTAACAGAGCTCTTTTCGAAGCTTTTTTCATGGCAAATTGTTACTGTCGGAAGAATTGCCAATTGCTTGTCGACAGGTGGGTACCGTTCGAAAGAAAAATATTTTCGATATTAAATGTGTTATGCATCAGCCGGGGATTGAAACACGACCTAGAGAACGACCACTGAGCTACGGCATCCACCAACTAGCTCAGTAGTTTGTTCAAAAGTTGAACGCATGTATACACTTTATGTACATATTTCGACCTTGTAATAAACTTCATTATAATTTGTATGCTTTCAACTATTCGAAATTTAGAAATTGTTCGAAAAGTAATGTATTATTTTGGAATACGAACATTTGGAATGATTGATAAGGACGGCTAACATCCACATTTTTGGTCAGAAACATCTTTAAAATCAAAATGAAACAATTTTGTCTATTTTAACTTTCCTCTAGAAATTGAAGAGCTAATTTTAGTGTTTTTAACTTTTCCCGCTTTATATTAATTTGAATATTTTTATTATTATTGAACTAGCATGCATAATTTTATAGTACGGAACTATAATAAGCTTCCATGAATATTCGAAATAATACATTTCTTTGGAAGATGAACATTTGGAACGTGTAATAAGGATAGCTAATTTAATCACTGTTTAATATCAAAATGATTTATTTCAATTGAGTGTATTTATTCATTTATTTATTTTTCGCATCAAATTTTTTCCTCAATTTTTCGATTAATTCGATGAAATTCACAATTTCCCATATTATAAATAATCAAAATAACGATAACTCATGCAAATGACTTACTGAATGAATTTTCGGATACAACGAATACAACTTTAAGAATTTAATTAATGAATAAAAAAGAAAGAGTTTCACAAACGTAAAGTTGAATAATTAAAACAAAATAAAAAATAAAAAATTTATTCACTCATAATTAGACGAATATATACAGTACATCTACGTATATGTACATAATTTATATAAAAATATGCTTTAGTCTTTCTTATGATGGTTGATTACATAATGATGCCAAATATAAGTAAATAATTTAAATAGTATAAATAAAAAAATAAATAAATATTGTTTAAATTTTAAATGTGAAAGTAATTTGTAAATTTGTAAGCAGTGAAATCCATTCAAATCGAATTCATGATCCAATGCAGCCTTTTAAAAAGTTATTCTTAATTTAATGGGCGTATTTTTTTTTGCTGTTTTGCAAGGCGATATACACAAGATTATGAATGATGGCAGTAAATGAGGGTCTTATAAAAAATATACAATTCAATTATCTAATAGTAAAAATGTCTCATAAATCCCCTCTGAAAGTGTTTTGCGACAAAGTTCGAATGAAATTTATGATTTATTGTTCGAAATTGTCGTAGATGACTTACTAGAGCACCTGAAAAGTCTGCCTAACACATAAAAATCGAATTATTTTCAAATTTACTATTTATATTTGATTAAATATTGCTCCTTTTTAACCCAAATGCTTTCAATCCGTCAGTATAGTACGAATGTAATCTATTTAACCGAGAGTCACCTTTTTAAATATAAAAGCTAGAAGAAATCACAAGGGCTCAATTTTAGCGAATTATCCGAATGAGCAAAGAATTCATGGTGCAGTTTGTGATTTCTTATAATCATTGGTTTTTAGTTTGCAAGCTGCAAATTATTTTCACATAATAAATTTGTATATGGATCGATTGAATGCAATTATAAAAATGAATTTGTATTAAATCAATATATTCTAAGGTGTATTTTTAATTTATTGTAGATAAGCATGTCAGTGTTTGAATTTATTTAATTTTTAGTGGTTTTATGATTTCATCTGATCGTTTTTTTACATTTATTTGTTGAGACTGTGTCAATAATACTCAGCCGGACCGATTTATAGGATTTTAAGTAATTTTTTTTCTTCATTTGTTTAACGAATTTTGTATAAAATTATTACACTCTATTAATTGAAACTGATTAAAGTATTTTAGAATGTCAAATGTTAAACATTCAATTCGTAATTGGAATGAGAGTAGAATGGATTTTAGAATAGTCATAAATGGAGCCCTGGATTTTGATAGCCTAATTAATAAAATTTATATATTTACTTATCCGATTCATATTATTTCAATATTTCTATATTCTAGTTTTTTGTTTTCATAACATTTAGAAATTTAAAGTCATCAAAATCCGAGCGCGTCATATAATAAAATTTTTTTTAAATAAATCAATTTAAATGATAATAATTATAATAATTATTACAACATAATTCTAATAAAGTAAAGATTAAAAAAATGGTGCTTCAAAATATTTTCCTCTTTCACTGAAAAAAAAAAGAAATTCATTAGTCACAAACAATTATATAACAAACTATTTAGTAAATGAATATTTTTACTCGTACACACTTATATAGAGATTAGAAAAAAAAAACTTAAAATTTAATGAAATAGCATTTTAAATGGACTATATTGTACTATACTTGTTTATACTTCATTAAAAAATCGATCATAAATAGCTTAAATGAAAACTATTCTTAATTATTATCATTATTATTAATTTAGCTACTAATAGAAAAAAATTAGAAATGTATGAAATAATATTATATCTGTGCCCAAAAGAAGTAACAATGTCGAAGAACCTTTGCTGAGCTCTTCTTCTCGTATTTTATGTGTTAGTTATAACCAATTCAGGAAAGACTGAGCACACGGATGTATCCCTCTTGAGGAATCAATCCAATATTACGCCGATAGCTCAATGCTAGACGGTCGGGTAGGAGGAGAGGTAATACTTTTGGGGTGCACATAGCATTTAGGTTACCAGACCACTGTAGCCTTATTCAGGCAGAGGTTCTGTTTATAAACGATGTAACCACATGGCTGTGATACAATGTTGTAGCACACGTGTACATACTAATATTCACTGTCAGCCAAGCAGTAATTACATCAATCAATTGAATCAATTTCAAAACGGTGGACGCATTGGCTAAGGAGAGCATAACGTTGGAAACACTTCCTGATCATCAGATCAGGAAGTGTTTCTATCAGATGCCATCAGATGCAATACAAAGGACTAATTCTAGATGGGCGATGGAACCCTTTTGTACCCTTAATCGTAGTATCTATCCCGGGTTGGAAAAAAACGGACACAACTACTACTTTACTTTAAAAACATACCGTGAACATCCTAGTAGGTCTCGTTACAGGGAATTATCTCATCGGCTTTGTAGCATCTGACCAATGCTGCAACTGTGACGATGAGGAGGAACTGGAAACTATCTCGCACCTTTTGTGATATTGTCCAGCCCTCATACCCCGCAGAAAGACACATCAGGGCAGTTACAATAAGAACAATACCACCTGGCAGTTCGGGATTGTTTGAGGAAAGATAGGGAGACGCATTTTACGGTATCACAACGGGTAACATATATTACATATTTTCGTTTCTATATCAGGTTACTAACGTTGATACATACAATCTGAAAAATTGTAAAGTAGTGCGAAAAACATTATTGATGCGAGTATGACCTATGAGGGAAATATGTAGTTGGAATTTCTTCCGATATAATCAAACATTTATTTCTACCAATTTAATAGGCACAGAAGGACTAGATAATGGATAGATAGATAATATATAATTACGGTAATTGAATGGAATGGATTAGTAGAAGTAGAGGTGGATAGGATTTTTAACACAGCAGAAAGAAGAGTTGCTCCGCTAGCTATTTTTTAAATTTATTTAAACGACTAATAAAAAATGCATTATAATTGCGAGTACAAGGCAACCTTTTTGTGATTCTCTAAAACATAGTACAGCAAATCTTGACGTTTGTTTTTATTTGTTTTCGAGTTTGCTATGCAAATTTTCTTTTAAAATTCACTACTTTTAACAATATTTGTTGTTCAAATCATGAATGTATTGTTTCAAATTCCTTCATTTCAGGTAAAGCAAGAATATCAGAATATCAAGCACAGACTGCTTTGTTTTTAGTAAATTTGATTTAGAATTACTTATAATATGCTTATGAGGATATCACAACCTCTGGTATTACCTTAACAAATATGTCAATTTTAAAAGAAGAGCGGTTGCCTTTGCCTTGAACACGAAGATTATCGTTAATCCGCAGTAGGAGGTAATTATTCAGCAAGGTCTTCGTTAGTCCGTCTGATATCAAATTTGTTGTACGTCGAATTATTTTGATAGTAAAACATACCTTCTGATGGCAATGGTTAATATATGAGGACTCTTTTCTAATAAAAAGAGCAAACATCACAAGCGAACTGGGAATCAAAAATCGCGTTGTAATGTCCTCCTTTTTATTACTATTATTTATTATTTTTGTCTTTTGTTGTTGTTATTTTTATAAATATTAACATTGTGCATATTTAAAATAATTATTAATTACATGAAACACTAGAAAGTTAGATCATTTATGAATTTCTCCACCTTTTATCGTATTTTAATTCCAGAAAAGAAATATGCAAATGTTTCAAAAATAATTTTTTTATAGCTCCATTTTTTTAAAATAAAAATTCACATATTTTGAAAAAATAGGCCACTAAATATTTACATATGTAATGTATACATACAAACATAAGCATATATGAATAAATTGATGTTGTGTATGATTAATGTTGATTGAGTATAATGATAAAAAAAAAATTTAAAAACTAAAACTGATTAGTTAATTTAGAAAAAATCAAACATTCGAAATGCATAAAATTAGTGCAAACACTTTCAAGTATACGCAAATTAAAATTTAAAAATTATAAACACAAAATTATTCTCACAAGTACTAATAAATTACATATACTATAATATAAAAATTAATTAATTGCTTTTAATAAATTTATTCAATTTGCTTAACTAAAATTTCTCAAACAACAACAAAAAAGATCAATAGCAAATATATATAAAATATTATGTACTTCTTTTATGTATTTTCTTTTAATTAATCAAACAATGTAAATGTTTCTCACTCCCTCACTCTCTTACACATTCTCACTCACTCTTGTTCTCTTTGTCTAATATTCTCTATACATTTTATACTCACACATGCTTGACTGAATTCTACAAAAAAAAAAACAAAATAATAATAATAATAAAATAAATAAAGGAATACAATGTTTTTAGTTGATTCAAAAGATCTCCGAAAGTCATATACAACAGTTACAACAACCCCGAAACATAGCACGCAGAGTAGTATTGTGCCAAACCAATTTTGTATGGAAGAGGGAATAATATTTTATAACATCAAGACAATATGGCATGTTATGGCATCTTGTGAATCACCTATATGTTGTATTTTTGCAACGATTATATTTATATAAACATTAGATTGATATGATATTAAGTAAATAGTAATAATGATAAATGTATTTATAATAAAGAGAATAAAAACAAATCACACACTATTTAAAGTGAACCCCAACTTCATTATCACTTCAATATGAGGCCTTTTTGGAAAGCTTACTTCATAATTTTTTCTAGACAATGTTTACGTTTTCAATAATCCATAGCTAAAGTTAAAATTTAAGATTTTTGTTATGAAAATTTTATATTTTATGTTTCTTTTGTTATAAAAGTATTTCGCGTAATAATTTCTTTTCATTTCGTGGTTGACTGCGAGAGAGTTTTACCCCCTCTTTCGCTTTCCCAAATGCTTACTTTGCATCGAAAGCAACAACAACAAATCGTGACTGTACACGGCTTAAGATGGAATGCATTTTTGAAGTAATGTCCAAAAGAATAATGTTGGTGTACTGCATTAATTTCGGAATATTTTTGCAATAATGGCGAACACTTTTTCGATATTATTGTAAATAAAATAGAAATAATGTCGAACAAATATGTAACGAATACGATTTTCCTTATTATTACCAAAATTTTTGCAACAACATTTTATTTCCATTTAAAATATATTTCAACATTATTGTAAAAATTTTCGACGTTAATATATTGGCTGTTATTTCTGGGTCAACGTGTTAATGTACTTTACAGTAACGGTCTAATTGCGTACAATATTTTGTCCCTTCATAACGAAACATTATCAATTAGGGCTGTGCGAACAGTCTGATTAATCCTGATTAATAAATTATTCGATTAATCAAAATACGAATTATTAGTTTAATCAGAATTTTGATTAATAAAAGATTTGTCATTTTTAGTCTTTCATTGTATTTGAAATTTTATTTGGAAATAATAATTTAAGACGCATTTCCATCTCTAATTTGTATTGCAAAAAATATTATAAATATTTTGATTATTATATTCCGATTAATCAACTATTTTGACTTTTTGACTTTTTCTTATTTTAAACATATTTTTAACTGAAAAAAAAGAAGTAATGTTATGGAAAAGGTTTTTCGAAGTTTATTTAATTGGTAAAAATCAATTTTGATATATATTACAATCTGAAATTTACGATAGAGTATGCTATAGTAAATGTTTTATTTTATTTTCACATATTTGATTATAGATGAAGTGTAAAATGGCGTTGTTTAGACTAGTTGATATGAGAAAACGGGTTTGAACTATTGTAAATTAATTATGTATTTAAGTTTTAAGCTTTCCAAAAAGTCATCAATGATTCCATTCCGAGAACGTTGTTGCACTATATAATAAAAGAAAATCCACAAAATGAGAAGAAACCAAAGAAATAATGCAATTTTGAAGTGAATGAGCAAGCAATCGGTAATTATACCTACTTACATACATATATACAATTTCAAAGAAAAAGAAAAAAATAATAAAAATATTTTTAAAATATTGCAATAATATTTATGTATTTTAAAATATATAAAGAGAAGAAAAATAAGATGAGTAAAAATATTAACAACAATAACAGCAACAAAACACCGCACAATAATATACAATACGTACCGATTTTTATGTGGGTTTATTTTTGATTTTCATTTAAAAAAAGTCATTCCTTTTTATATAAAATGCTGTAGACAGAAAAATTTAACGAAAATAATATACAAAATAAATATACCTACATAAATTTATAAAATTTATACGTATAAACATTATTTGTAGTTCTTGGAGTTAAAATCAATTGAACAGTGTACATTTCTATAAGGTTCCGTATATAGGAACATGAACTGTTCCATTTGTTTTTCTTCTGAGTGCAACATTTGTATGCATATACTATATATGTATGAATATATGAGAACATGTTAACATTAGAGAAAAATGCGCATATCTTGAAAATTCAAATAAATCCAACACAGACATACACGCAGAGAAATTTTTTAAAAATAAAAACAAGAAAGTTTATGCTACCAAGTAGGTACAATATATAAAAATGAGAGGCAACAAAAATATTGAAAAACATACAAAGACAAGATATTTGTTAATTAAATGTTCACTTTTATACTTTTACACCGCAAAAACTAAAGTAAGGTATATAAAATAGGACTATATAAAAATATTTGTGAAAAGAAATTGATTAAATGTAAAGCATAACTGCATTGAATTCATGTATGTGTAACTAAGAGTGCTGCAAAAAACATGCATTTCTTATATTGTTTTATTATCCCTTCATTGGATTCCTCCAAAATAATAATTTTCACACAATAATATGCTTCTGATTTTATAAGATTAACATTTTGCATGCATCAAATATTTTTTTTTATGATTTTTTTCAAAACTAAATTTACAAGTTCTTTTATAAGATATTAAAATATAGAGTTTTGAAGTTTTTCCTTTTGATTTTTCATTTTTATCATATCCCATTTCTCAAGTCAAATATGAAAGGGAGTGGCAACTTCGAACCTTCCAATACTTATACTCACTTTTATTATTAATTTTTGTTAATTTAATATAATTTGTTTTATATTGAGTTATAGTACATAAAAAAATGGTTGTGCAAAACTCAACATAAATAAATAGAATGGTTGAGGTAATGTGAAAAAAACATGCGAAAAATTATATAATAAAAATATGTAATTGTTTTCCTTTTTCCTATTTACTTATAATGAATTAATTAAATATTTACATAGCTCAAATATGTACTATATATTGAAATATATTATTAGCATAAAAAATAACAAGAATTATATAAATTAATATTTCATAAACACTTCAAGATTACATATGTAGTTGAGTTTATGGTCGATAATATGAGCATGAGTATTTAAATTAAACAATTTCAATATAATTATAGCATTATTGTTAAAAATTTCGTAAATTAATATACATTATTAAACAAATCCATATGTAGAAATCATATATTTCAATATTTCAGTATATCTTAGAGTTGGAAATAGTAGAAAAATGAAGACTTTTTTGAATGTCACGAAATTCAATCGTCAGAAGTAGTTGGCTGTAGCGTTACCAGATGTGAAAATGCGAAAATAGCGAAAACTTACTATGAGTAAAATGTACATTTACATCTTAAAATCATAAACTATACCACAAAATATTTTGTCTGGCCTTGTCTGTAGAGATCAGATTAAATTCTTTTATTCCTTATTCGTTGCAATGGAATCTACGGTGGCGGAGTCTATGGAGGCGGTGTTGTGAAAAGTCATTTGGACGGCCAGTTATTGGTTGACAATCGTTTGAATTAGACGTTAGAAGTGTCTTTGTAAAAATTGAAAAAAATCAAGTATTACCCTGTCACTCAACATTTGCTTTTCAATGACAATACGTCAAAGGCGAAATAAATCAAAGGCGAGTTTAACACTAAGTACCTGGACTCTGCGCCCTCATTTACCATCGTTAAGTTTTTGGGCAGCTGAAATTAAATGTGGCCGTACCAACTTGAAAGACGATGTATTTTGGGAAGGTCCAAAAACTACAACCACTGACGATTACTAAACCTAAGTTAGTTAAATAATGCAAGATAACATTTTAATTAGAGTGAGGCTATGAATATGTCCACAGAATGTATTTGTCAGGCAAGAGAAAGTTGTCTGAGTGTTGGCTGCCGAGTTTGTTCACGTTATAACAAAATCCTGTACTTACTTACTTGCTTACTTACGAGAAGTAATTGGATTTGGGGGAAGTAATGGCCAGGTTTGGTTATATATATATATATATATATATATATATATATATATATATATATATATATATATATATATATATATATATATATATATATATATATATATATATATATATATATATATATATATATTTTTTTTTTTTTTATTTATATATATATATATATATATATATATATATATATTTTTTTTTTTTTATATATATATATATATATATATATATATATATATATATATATATATATATATATATTGGTTATGGGGGTATTTGTAGATTTCCGAGTTTTTACGATAAAACGTAAATGAGGGTTCAGAAGAAATGTTGAGCAGTAAAAATTAATGGATAAAAATTAAAGGTGGTGGGAGTAAAGTAAAATTTGTAGAGACGGTACCGTATAAAAAGTAAAGTTATGGAATAAGCTGGTTCGGACAAAATGTTGATAAGAAAAAATAATTGGGGTCGGTCATACTTTTGACCTGCCTGGGAGCGATTTTCGATATTCTGATGAATGTTCATAATTTTTTTAAATTAACAATCCATTTCTGTTCTGTTTGACAAACTTTTAGGCAGTGTGTGTTCTGAAATGCAATTTCCGAGAAGGCTATTTTCCGAGTTATGATTAATTAAACTTTTTGATATATCAATGAGCTGAATTAATCGAAAGCTACTTTAAGATATAAGGACAAAATGGGAAAATGGGGAGATTTAAAAAGAATGTTAAATGACTGAAATTTCAGAAAAATGCAGTACAATTAGTGACAGAAAATATTTCAATTATTTTAAAATCATTTTCGAAAAGTACCAATTATAGTCCTCAGTAGTAGGACAAATGAAATATTTTGATGGCAATGAGTCTCCAATAAAGTAATTTCAGCAATGCGTTGAAGAAAGTAATTGCGACGAGATTTTGGAGTAATAATTCAATATTAACCCTTAAGCATTGTTTGTGTCAATTTGACCCAATTTTTTTAAAAAAGATCCTAATAATTTCGCTTTTTTTGTTCAATTTTACACCTGAGATTTTGGCTCAATGTGTAAATCGTATATGCATTTAATGTTTTATGTATTTGAAAATATATGTCTCTTAAAAGCTGCGCAATAAATATAAATATAATGACACCTAAACACCTAATCGAATCAATTGCAATTTCTAATGAGATGCCCTTGAGGGTTAAGTATGAGAAATTTAAGAAGAATGATTATATCTAAAATTCTTTTATATTGTTATTAGAATCCTATCTACTTATGCTTGGTTTTTTCTTAAACGAGTAAATTCTTTATTTTATTATAACAACACTCATATAGAACTAATTTACACCAATTAATTTTTAATTTTAGTAGCACCATCTAAAGGTAAACGAAAATATTAATATTTTGTGCTTAGTAATCTTAAGCAACTTTAGAAAAAAAAAGAAAAATCGACAAAAGGTAATTCAACTTTCAAATGAAATATTTACATATTGATATTTTCAAAATTCAATTTATTAGTCACATGTAGAAATAAATATATTAATTAAACAAGTAAAGCAAAAACAAGCAGCAGCATACAAAATAAAAATCATACTTAAATATATTTGTCATTAAATTCAACTAGTTCTAGTTTATGTCGTATGATCGTATATAGTATACATATAAATTTATAGTAAATATTTGTTAAGAAAAGCAACAAAACGTAAATTCATAGTAGAAAGATGAAGAATAATTTAACTTAAAAAACCAACAATGGAACATCATTTTTAATTAATTCACTGAAAAATGATATTTAATATTACTAAAATGCAAAATTTTAAAACAAATTGGTACAACCATTTAATTCTTAACTATGTCAACACGCCCACTATTCATGCATATATACACTTATACGTAGTAATTATAAATTAAATTAATATTTTTAATATGTTCTTAAGCGCTGTGCGATTAGTCAAAGTGTTTGATTCATCTAATGCACGATTAACTAAATAAATAAAATTAATCGTATAATGAAAATGTAGATTAATCATATTGTTTGATTAAACGATTAATCGCATAGCTCCAATTTACTTCTAAGTAAAATCATGGGAAATAATTTCATTTATGTGAAACTAGTGCAAAATCTGTAGGTAATAATTAAAATATAGAGAACAATAACAAAGAAGAAAAGTTATACACGAAAAAAAGTATTAATAATTTCTATTCAATTATATATGATTGTAATTTAGAAGAGAAATTAATCAAATATATATTTAAAAATTCATATGTATTATTGTAGAGAACTAAAATGAATTAAATTAAATGAAAGCATCTAATCTTTTTGTTGCTACACAAAAGTAGAATAAAACATAAAAAATTGAATTATTAATTTATTACTAGTAATTTTTCGTATACCATTTTACATACAAATACACATGTATTTATTAAATTTAGTATCTCTTTAGGTAAATACTATTCTATTCACTATCTTCATGTTGTCGTCGTCGTTGTCGTCGCATCAATCAACACTTATTCATACAATATACATAAATTATCTGTATATTTGTATACGCAACTAAAATATAAAAATAATTATAAATGAAATAAGAAATAATTGCATTTAACTGAAACCAACCGCATCAAGTATTAAAACATAGTAATTTTCATGATTCCATTCCAAGCAATGAGAACAATAATAATAATTAATATTATTAAATGATCATAAGTTGCAAATAAGAATATTACATTATTAACAACAACAAAAACATGAAGTTATTAAAATTATGTATTCTGACAATTTAACAGCAATTTATTCAATAAAAAAACAAGAAATAAAGAATGTGAAAAAATATACAATATTGCATTTTTGTTTGTTTCAGTAATATGATAGATAGACAGACAGTGAGACAGAGTGCAGAGTTTCTGTTTGATTGCTTTATATTTACGTGCACAAATTTAAAAAACAAATATTCCTAAACATATCTTTACATGAAAAGTAGGCATAGTTTTCATCCCAAATCCATTTTCGAACTCATATATTTGTTGATAGAAATAATTGTATGTGCCGAGTTTTAGATCGGTTTCTACAATTTTATCTTCATAATCTTTACTGCCAAGATTCAAATTGATACATTTATGTAAATGGGTACTAACTCGGAAAAAAATATATTCGAAAACGTAGGGGAGAGTGGGGCAAAGATAGTCTAGTAAGACATTTTCGGCTCTAACGAGCAAAACTGAAAATTTATTGAAATATGCGTTAGAAAGCCTGTTTATCTGGCTACATTTTCACCATAGATCGTTTTGCTATAGCTAGCCATGCTGCCAAGCTATAGCCGAAAAACCAAAATACTTTTTTAACTATTCTTACCCCACTAGTGGGGTAAAACTAGTCAACATTTCTGTATGCTGTAAATGAACGAAAAAAGTGAGAAAAAACGCAAATTAATTAGTTTTTTTAATTGAAACATGTTTATTAGAATGCTTTACGATAAAAATGGCCTTCATTCAGAATCTTGTTCATCGTTGCTTTCTGGATGGAGTTGGACGCGAGCCTGTGCTGTGCTTGTGGCTTGCGAAGCGACAAGTTCGGATGGCGTTTCATGAATGACAGAAATCAATCTTTGTATGCCGTTTTTTCGTTTCTCCAATTATCCGGCACATCGATTTCCAATTTTTTAGCAAAATCTGCTGCCAAATTTCGCACGTCTCTTGTTGACAGGCCGTAATACATGGCACTTGATTTCAGCAAATAATTCATTAACGCCGCTTCTTGATCTGCTTGAAAACCTACGGAACAACACAACATACACGAATGAGTGAAATGAATGCATAAGAAAATTACTTGAGTTCGATATTTTGTCGGCATTGGACGGTTAATGTTGTTTCTCAACGTCTGGTAATTCAATTTGAATATTTCGGCAGCTTTTGGGAGAATCGCTTTCTTCAATTGTGTTCCGTTTATTTTTTTATGCTGTCTCTCTCCTCTTTCCTCACCAGCTGACCGATTGACGTGTGGTCGCAGAGTCTCCAAATTTAATTTAAAATGTTTGACAGCTTTTCTCACTGCGCCAAGGCTTCGCCAAAGCTTCTTTGTCGATCGGCTGCTTCTTTCGTTTGTAATTTCGCACCATTTTGTCTAAAAACGAAAAACAAAACAAACAAAAAAATAACTAATTTTGCCCCAATCGCACTTTTTCCGACTTTTCACTAATTTCTAAAAACACCAATTTTCATAAGCGCATTCAGAAAAGTTTTTTGCTGCATAGCGTCTATAAATGGCGACGCACT
This sequence comes from Megamerina dolium, assembly GCA_963854835.1. Classification (NCBI taxonomy): domain Eukaryota; kingdom Metazoa; phylum Arthropoda; class Insecta; order Diptera; family Megamerinidae; genus Megamerina; species Megamerina dolium. Next base: position 29,823,567 of record OY978529.1, on the reverse strand, counting down.
TTTACGGCGAATTTTTACTGTCAGCACCGGCTGTGAAGCCGAATCTACCATAGAGATGGCGCCATTTTTCGTTCAGTCGTTTAGCCGGGAGAGCCAACAACTATCATTGCCCCACGACTATCTTTGCCCCACTCTCCCCTACTGCTGTATGGGAGGTACGAGCTATTGTCATCCAATTATGCCGATTCAGAAGCACATCCTAAAACTTACCAAATTAGTCATGTGTACCCAGTTTTAGTTCGATTGTTTTATATTTACTTACTTGCACAATACTTAAAATATTTGGCGCACAAAGTCTAAAAACCATGTTCGAAAACATATTTATGTATGGGCAGTAGGTGTGTTGCTGCTGGAGAAGCATGTTATTTTCGGCCTAAACCGATATTCGGTTGTTATGGCCACATAAGTAAGTAGTAGGTGTGTTTTTCATACTGTAACGAGTATCGATAGTTGATTACTCATCACTATTGTGACTGACTCTATTGGCAGCATCGAAACGAATGTCAACAAAAAGAAATAAGCGATAACCAGAACAAGCCAACGAGAAAGGAAGAGAAGAATCTCGATAAAGGAAGATTCTGGGGTGTTGCCAACAGAGTATAAATAGACCCAGTGTTGAGAATTGACAATCAATCGAATTCCGAACGTGATTGCGAAAACTTTGATACAGAGGCAAAAGTTGCAAGTACATTAGAGTGTTATTGTAAATAGTTGATTGTAAGCAGAGTTGATTGTAAATAGAAATTATTAAATAAATTGTTGCTGTATAGAGTTGTATAAAATAAGTGTTGCAGTTATTATTAACAGAATCCAGTGATCGAACAAGGTAATTCAAATAGAATTAAACGCTCACAAGAATAAAAACGTAACAATTGGTGTCAGAAGTGGGATTCTGTAAAGATGGTGAAAATTGACCAACTAAAAGTGGACCAGCTTAAAAAGCTGTTGGTAGAGATGAATCTATCGTCATCAGGTGCAAAGGCGGAACTGCTGGTGAGGCTGAGGCAAGCTATGGAGGCTAAGGGAATTAATGTAGAAGAACATGAATTCTTCGAGGAAGCCGATATACAAGCAGTTGTGCATGCTGAGGAAGAGAGCAAAATAGATTCGAGTGGTCAACTCATGGATTTCATGAAAACCATGATGCTGCAGCAAAAACAACAGCTACAAGAACATTCGGCTGAATTGCGTATGAAAATTCAAGAAGGTTCGTCCCGCCAAGAAAACGCTATGGGAGAATTCCAGAAAACAATTGACTACAAGTTTCAAGAACATTCGGCTCGCCAAGAGGGCGTTATTAGTGAATTGCGTATGGAAATTCAAGAACATTCGGCTCGCCAAGAACACGTCATCGAAAATCTACAAAAAGGAATTGAACTTAGATTTCAGGAAATTTCCGGAGCTATTAATGACAAAGTCACAGAGCTGAAAGAACACGTGGATGAGTTGGATGATAAGCTGAAGGAACATGTCGACGACTGGGAAGATAAGTTCGAGAAATTACAGCACGAACTCAATCAACTAAAAATAAATGGACCAGCCACATCAGTGATTAGAGATTCAAGTACAATCAAACTAAAGTCACCAACATTTGACGGAAGCACGCCATTCAATATCTTCAAGCTTCAATTCGAGACAACAGCTTCGAAGAATCAATGGGATGATAGCGACAAGACTGCTGCTTTAATAGTCGCATTAAAAGGTAATGCTTCCGAGGTGTTACAGATGATTCCAGAGAAAGATCGTGGTAGCTATCAGTCACTGATGGTCACACTCCAGCGAAAATATGGAAATGAATACAAGAGTCAATTACATCGAGTGGAATTGAGATCGCGAGTGCAACGGAGTAATGAGAGCCTTCAGGAATTCGCTTCCGATATTGAGCGCTTATGTCATCTAGCTTTCTCCGGTAATTCGGAAGAGTTCGTCGAAAAAATAAAAATAGAGGCATTCATAGATGGCATACGTGATGCAGAGACAAAGCGTGCCCTAGTCATGTCACCCAGGAATACATATGCCGAAACAGTCAGTCGTGCCTTGACATTTGAAGCCGCCAGTTTGATGTGTAGACCAATGCCACGGGTACGCCAACTAGAAACAGAAACAGCAGATCTGGTTGAAGCAGTGTGTCAGGCAGTTAAGTCAGTAGTGCAGCCTGAAGGAAGAACAACAGGTCGACGTGAAAACAAATTTAATGGTAAGTGCTTCATTTGCGACAAACGAGGGCATATAGCTCGTGATTGCAATCAATCGAGTATGAAGCCTAAAGGTAGAACAAGGAATCAACGCAAAAATAAATTTGCCGGTAAGTGCTTCATATGCCATCAAAGAGGGCACAAGGCGCGGAATTGTCGTCTACTACACAAGCAACAGAGATCGAATTCACCAGGACAACGAAAGGAAGATCGTGATGTCATTCATCGTAGTAAAGTTTATACTCCCTATCGTCGTACTTGCACCGTGGATAGTAAACATTGTTCTCGGGAAAGAAACCAAATCGTTAACCTACGTCTTACGAATGTATTGTCGGAAGAGTCATGGACCACCGAACGAGTTCAAGAAGATCAACGGAACGACCCAGATCTCTCAAAGATCATGAAATACAAGGAGCAGGGCATACGTCCAGATTGGCAAGAAATGGCTAATGAGAGTCCAATAGCAAAGGCATACTGGGCGCAGTGGCAAAGCCTGCACTTACGAGACGGGTGTTTATTCCGAGCATGGGAAAGTGAGGATGGAAAAATCACTAATGATCTTCTAGTGGTACCCAAGGCGAGAATAAATGAAGTGATAGCTGAGTATCACAATGCCTCCAGTGGAGGGCATTTGGGAATCACCAAAACCGTCGAGAAAATCAAGAAACGATTTTATTGGGTTGGATGTCATGACCATGTCGCTGATTGGATTCGGAAGTGTAAGCAATGTGCAATGGCCAAAGGTCCCACTAAGAAAAGTCGAGGTAAGATGCACCAATACACCGTGGGTGCTCCATTCGAGCGAATTGCTATGGACATAGCTGGACCATTTCCAATAAGCAACGCAGGAAACAAGTATGTTCTGGTGGTTATAGATTACTTCAGTAAATGGCCTGAAGTATACCCCATTCCAAATCAGGAAGCTAGTACAGTTGCGGATGTATTCGTCAACCAATGGGTTACTCGTTTTGGTGTACCGATGGAGTTACACTCAGACCAAGGTCGAAATTTCGAATCAGTTGTATTCCAAGAGATATGCCGTATGCTGGGTATATACAAAACTCGTACAACACCTTTGCATCCACAATCTGATGGCATGGTAGAACGATTTAACCGTACCTTGGAGGAATATTTGAGAAAAGTCGTAGATAAATACCAAAGAGACTGGGATGTACATATACCAATGTTCCTCATGGCATATCGATGCGCACAACATGATACGACGGCTACTACACCGGCAATGGCAATTTTTGGAAACGAGTTAAGACTGCCAGCTGATTTAAAATTTGGAGTTGTAACACCAACGAGATCAACCGAAGGTAATTATACTAGCGAAAAGCGGGAACAGTTGGATGAAGTACATCAGTTCATCAGAGAGCGGTCGCAGATGATAAGCGATAAGATGAAGGCCAGGTATGACTTGAAAGCAAATTCAAAAGGGTTCTATGAAGGAGAGCTTGTAATGCTTCATAATCCACAACGAAAGAAAGGCCTGTCTCCTAAACTAAAGACTCATTGGGAAGGACCATATGAGATTATAGCAAAGATAAATGACGTAGTGTATCGCATTCAACGTGCCTGGAATAAAAGAGCAAAGTTTAAAGTAGTGCACTTGGAGCGACTTGCGCCATATCGAGGGGAAGCATAAAAACTTGTTCGGGACGAACAAGGTTAAGAGGAGGGCAGTGTAACGAGTATCGATAGTTGATTACTCATCACTATTGTGACTGACTCTATTGGCAGCATCGAAACGAATGTCAACAAAAAGAAATAAGCGATAACCAGAACAAGCCAACGAGAAAGGAAGAGAAGAATCTCGATAAAGGAAGATTCTGGGGTGTTGCCAACAGAGTATAAATAGACCCAGTGTTGAGAATTGACAATCAATCGAATTCCGAACGTGATTGCGAAAACTTTGATACAGAGGCAAAAGTTGCAAGTACATTAGAGTGTTATTGTAAATAGTTGATTGTAAGCAGAGTTGATTGTAAATAGAAATTATTAAATAAATTGTTGCTGTATAGAGTTGTATAAAATAAGTGTTGCAGTTATTATTAACAGAATACAGTGATCGAACAAGGTAATTCAAATAGAATTAAACGCTCACAAGAATAAAAACGTAACAATACTATTACGAAATTCGTTTACTGATATAAATAATCTTCCAAGCCAAGTTTCAACTTATTAGCTTTATATTTACGCGCACACAGTTCGCCTATTTACTATTGTATCGGAGGTAGGCACAGTTGTTATCCAATTATGTCCACTTTCGAGCTCGATTACATTTTATTTACGTGCGCAAAGACTAAAAAATATCGTTAAAGATGGACTTATGTGTGGAAGTTACATAGGTATAGTTTTTATCCAAAATGATGCGAGCAAACTTAAAATGGATATCCAGACAAATTCGAAAGCGTTTTATTACTTTGTTAATGCAAAACGTAAAAGCTCTCTGTTCCCTTAGTCAATGAAATGGAAGGATTGTATATCTACTGACGATCAGAATATCTCTGACGTTTTGCAGACTTTTTTAGTTCTACTTATTCAACAGCAACATATGATTGCAGTTCGTCTTACCCTTTTCCAATCAAGCAAATAAATTTAAGTTGCATGCCTTCTATAACTTCCGAAGAAGTTTTGCTGCATCTTAAAACTTTGAAACTGTCGTATTTACCTGGACCCGACAGAATTCCAAGCTGCATTCTGAAATCATGCGCAACTTTACTTTTCTTGCCGGTAACTGACATTTTTAATGCTTTATTCCGGTTTGGGCATTTCCCCATTAGTTGGAAGGACTCATTTATTATTCCGCTTTTCAAGAGCGGGTCAAAGTCCGAAATTTCAAATGATCGAGGTATAGCAAAGCTAAGTGGTATACCTAATTTATTTGAGGCAATATTAACCACGCAATTAGTTCTCAATGTTAAGTCTGCAGTATCTTTAAATCAGCATGGTTTTTTGAAAGGCAAATCCACTGTGACTAATTTGCTTGAATTTTCTACCAGTGTAATTAAAGGCTTTACTCGTGGTATCCAAACTAATGTAATTTACACTGATTTTTGCAAGGCTTTCGATAAAGTTAACCACGACTTATTGCTAAAAAAAACTAGATTTAATTGGCCTTTCTAACATATTTGTAAACTGGATTAGATCCTATTTAACCAACCGCTCACAAAAAGTGCTATTCAAAAGTGCAATTTACAAAAATATTAATGTTCATGACACATTATTCATCAGCTTCTCAAACATGTTTGCAATTAGATATTGAATCTCTTTCTGAATGGTGCTCAACTAACCTAATGGTATTAAATTTAGATAAATGCAAATTCATGACTTTTTCACGGAAAAAACCTTTAGTACATCAGATTTCGCTTGATGGCCAGCAGTTAAAGCGCGTTTTTAGTTTTATTGATCTTGGTATTGCCATGGATCCCAAACTTCGTTTCAATGAAGATGAAGACGAATCTCCGTTTTTGCTTTTTGAGCTAGATTTATTTGTGACAATCCGTCCGTCGAGAAATTATAATGCAATAATGTGTAAAAGTAACTTTGGATTATTTAGTCCTGTGAAAAGCATGTGTAAAGACTACAATAACAGTTATTCATTTATTGATTACCACATTCCTTTGCATTCTATAAAATCATCAATTCTCTCGTCTTTATACTAATTATGATTTGTAATGTTGTTTTAGTAATGACGTTGTTTTATAAATAGCTGTTGGATTAATTAGGCCCGTAGCTGCATTTTTAATTTTGTTTGCAGTCACTTGCTACTACTTCTTCGCGTGCACAGAACAGCTGGGCTGTTACTGATCGGTCACCGGTTGGTACGTTATACGGACGTGCCCCTCGGTCGGTTGAGCGGGTAAGTGGGCCGTGGGATTTCTAACGAAAAAAAAAAGAATCAACTATATTAAATAAATTTATATTTAACGAACATATTCCATTTCAAATGATATTTTTTCGGAGAAAAAGCAAAAACGAGAATTCATATTTATATGTTATAAACGTTTGTTTGTAATAATCACACCGTGTCTATAGATAACGACATATGCTGCTGGTACTTAATAAAAAGTAAATCCATTTTAAAGATTTAAAGAATGATTATTAAAAAAATTGGAACGAGACACATTAAGAAGAAAACAAAGAAGAACGCATCCTTTTCTCTATGTAGGAAGTAATGAAAGTGAAACATACTGTTATGCTTCTCTGTTATAGAGAGAGAAAAAAAAAAGATAATACGAAGAGATTATGGAAATATAAAAAATAAGGAAAAGTATTTAATTTAATTTTGCAAATGATTTTGGGCAGCTCAGCTCAGCAACTGGCCGGTAGGTCCAATTGTCGACCAATTTATGAAGCATCTGCGGTCGTATTTTGATAATATGTAATATGACCAACTTTGGCTTGCAAATTGCCTAATGATAAATTTTTCACGATTAAATGTCAAAACTTTATGAGTATAAGGATACTTAGATTGCAAGATTTGATGGACTCCAAAAAGCAATGCACAATTTAATTCAAAATCAGAACAAACACTGTTCTTAAAGTGTGCGTATAGAGATAGAACCGTTGATTTCTTTCCTTATAATGACCAAATAATATTAAATGCACACCATCATGCTTGGTGATTAAGAAAACGGGTGGAACTCGGTACGATTTCATTTTGATGTACCAATAATAACAATAACATCGCTGGTGGTTGGTATGTACAATAAACACCATTGCTGCAATAATACTTATTTTGTGCTATTAAATATAATTGTCACAAATGTTAATATGAATGCTGCAGTTGTTCCTGCTGAAATAATACCAGAGCTGTAAAAGTGTGAAGTCATTTTCACTTTTAAGGGGGAAGACCACTTTGACGGTTTGAAAAAATCGAATTTTTGCTTGAAATGTTCTATGAGGTGTGTATTTTAATGTAGTATGCATCTATAGTCCGCCAGAAATATTTAAACGAGGTAACGAGACGATTTTTTAAAAAATTTCCCCGGGCACTGAGCGAGTTTCTAAAACTTCAAACGCGTTTATCTCGAAACGACATTTTGTAAACTGGTGGGACATATCACGCTTGCAGTTTTCAACCGATTTTGATGAAACCTTGCAAAATTTAATTCTGCATCGAAATACTGGATGGGATTTTTGATATTTTATAAAGCACGATTTTGAGGCAAATTTTGAGGTAAAAAATTAACAATTTTTTATAAATAGCCACCATTTTCGTAAAAATTAACTTTTCAAAAAACGGCTTCAGTATTTCAGTGCGAAATTATATGGAGAATAACCTGCCTATCTAACTTTTGTTCCAGATTCACTTGCCAAGGGTTCAGATGTCCCACTGATGGGGAAAACCGGGCTGGAGGGGGGCTACGCGACCTGGTGCAGCGTGTACAGGGAGCCCGAAATCCAAGCAAAAAAATTGACATTTATTGTAAAAAAGATAACCAATAAAATCATATAAAACATTTTATCATTGCAAGTTGTTTTAATGCTGAAAAAAAATTCCGAAAATACTTTATTTTCCGACAGTTCAAGGTGGTCTTCCCCCTTAATTCTTTTATTTAAATTTTGAAAAGCTGAAATCATTTCTTTCTAGCATTCAGTATGTGAATTCTCTAGGCTGATAAAAATGAATGATTTCTATTCCTTTTCAATTCATGAATTGGATAACCTAAAGAATTCACACAGAATTGAAATTTTGATGAATGCAGCAGCAGATGGCTGCAGCCTAAAAAGAATGGGAGTGGCTATATCCATTCAGTAGCAAGCTGACAGCCTTTCTTCTTCTTCGCGTTTCGTTGTTTACAAAATATCTGTATGGTTGTTGGATCTTTCATTTCTGGGTTGCCATTGGCTTATATTAAATATAAAGAAAGTATAAAATGCAAAAATTACAGAAATTTTATTTCGGATTACAATTTTTTTGTTTGTTTTTTCGTAATCTTTTTAAGAAATGGAGAAGTAAGGACTATCATGTTTGTTCCTGGTAGTATGACCTCCTACAAGAATTTTACTTATATATACGCATATTTACGTATAATGCGTAGATATATACTAATCCGTTAATTTCTTTTCAAACATGAATTTCTTCAAAGTGAATCTTGGTTGATAAATTTAAAAATGTGTTCAAAAGAAAGTGAAAATTTAATTGATTGTGAGAATTCTTCATTGCAAAGTCAACACATCATTGAAGAATGGGAAAACTATCCGATATTTGGTTTGATAGTCCTATTTCAGAAAAGTCTGCTTTAGAGGCATCAATGTTAAAGTCGTCGTATAATAAGGTAGAGCCATTGGAGAGAGTTCTCATAAAGGAAGGAGAAAAAGTAAATAAAACAACAACAAACACATGGGAAAAGAAGAAGTTGAAAAGGATTGGGATTGATATTTTTTAATTCCCACTCTTTACTGAATGGGAAAGTGTGATAATTTTAAGCTTTTGAGAATGATGAATGGTTCGGCTGTCATTCTTTAACGAATTCGAAGCAAAAGAGTGCTGCCTCGTTGATGGAGCTTTTAAATGAATTAAGGGTGATTGAATTCCGTAATGATTCAATTCTTTTACAGCTCTGAATAATACACACAATATGGTCAAATGTCAAATGTGTCAGAGAAACGATTGAAGAGATTCGTAAGCATCTACTACAACTTTTTGAAGAAAGGACTTTTTTTGTTGAATTAGAACTATTCTCACAGAATATTAAAATTAATAATTTTGAAAAGAATTCCGCAAGAAAATTACTCAAATAGGTACATATTTAGTGGCTGGAGGGAGAACAGTAAAATTTGTATAGAACCGCAGCATGTTCCTTTGAGTTATTATAAATTACGATATGATATAACAATGGCAGTAGTATGTTTCAACTAATTGCTATATATTTTCCGACAGGATAATGTCTCATTTGATAGTGCAGCTGTGAAGAGTCATTGTGCTGCTTGTGCCACATTATCTAATTCCAAGAGATATAAGTACAAGTTGTTCACAAGTTAATAGTGGCAATTAAAAAATGCCACACACACATGTATGTTTAGAATTTTAAGTTTCTGAGAGGTATATAGCATTGCAGTTTATTGGAGAATGGCACAGTTTATAATGAAACTTTATAAAATACAATTTCTGAATGAAACCTAATTAGAAGATACCAAAATACCACACAAATTTTACGAGAAATGCATTTTTAAAGTGTTGGGAAGAACAAAAAGATGTGTAAAATGAGTGCCATATAAGCTAATGGAAACTTTCGAGTGCAACTTTTCCAACAACATTTGGACATCTTTAAGAATGAAAAATTTCGGATGACGATTCATCACTATAAATGAGTTTGAGGTCTATAACCATGAAGCTGAATCAAAAGTAGCAGTTAAAAAGACTTGTGATTCATATACGTCCTCTCCAAAACTGGTTAAAACCTAACGATTAGAACAAAAAGTTTATTAAATTAATTTTTCCATGATTAATTATCTTCAAACTCGCAACATTCTTAATTGTAAGCGTTATTGAATTAATTTATACCAATTGGTTGTAAAATCAGATATTTTTTGGACGGAAAAATATACAATAAATTTCCATCAAAAATAAGAATTAGTTTACAATCTTTCGCAAAAATTATGGAAATTAAATACGAATTTTTAGAGTACCTTTCGGATGTATTATATTTGATTTCTAGCATTTGAAATTTGGTTTCAAAATTTAAAAAAATAATTATGTGTTGTAAGGATTATTATCAAACGAAGAGGTCAAAACATTTTTAGGGAGTTGATAGTTTGCATGCTTACCGGATTTTCATTGAAGGGATAGAGTTAAAAAATTTGATAATCATTGAAACTGCATCTGTATTGAAGTTCACGGAAATTATATTGATATGATATATTTTGCACTTAAACCTGTGAAAGGCTTATAGGTTCTTTGGATAGTTCTTAACTATATCAGAATATACTTAATAAGAATGATTGCACCTGCCACCAACATAAACTGGTATAAGCATTTTGTGAAGAATTTTTTGTCAAAATCTTCAAGCAACATTTTGCGGAGGTGTAAAATAGTCAAGCTTCTGATCTATTTGTCAGAACAGGTATGTCAATCGATTTCAAGAGGGCTATGAAAGTGTTGTAGTTGGAATCCTCTGGAAAACATTGATGTAAAAGAGGACCTAGCCGAATATGGAAGGATCAAGTACTGGAGAGCCAGTCAGCACTTAGAATTTCCAGCTGGCACCAACGAGAGAATAACCGATAGTACAGCTTCAGAAGAAGAAGCATTTTGTAAGTAAATCTTCATTCTTCAACAAAGAACTCGACTTATCATTTGTTTACTTAGGCCAAGTTAAAAGCTGTTATCAAGAGAACAATCACATAGATACCGAAACGTACCTACATACATCAAAGAAAATAGAATGATTAAGAAGTATTATCTTCCAGTCTACACGAAATTTGTCGGGAAAATAAGGCAAGTGACAAAGAAAATAGAATGATTAAGAAGTATTATCTTCCAGTCTACACGAAATTTGTCGGGAAAATAAGGCAAGTGAGATGAGTAGCACCAAAACAATATACAAGTTGGTGTTGCATTCATGCAGGGTTCTACATGTTGGGAACTGTTTGATTACCATTTGAACAGCTTCAAATCTTCCCTTCATGCACTATTATCAAAATAGTAAACAAAAATAAGATCACATGTGTTATATACAAATTTATATGTGAATTAGTAAATATTTTTATCAATGAATTCTATATATTTGGAATAGTATATGTATATACAATAGATTTTTTTCCAATTTTTCAAAATATATATGTAGTATATGCATATGGAGTATATTATAGGTATACAAATTAAATATTTCTAATATATGCTCTTACTATATATACATATATGATTTTTAACAAAATATCATTTTTATAATTTAAGATTTGATAAAATTACAATATTTTGACAAGGAGCAAGGGCATAAAGCATTTTTCCATATATCCACTGTACGTCCTGTACCAGGCAATCAAAAATATCAGCAAGTAATGTCACTGATTCAAACTCAATGTAAAGTACAGGAAAAGCAGTGTCCAAACACACAAAGACGTTGTTGTTGCTCCATTTAGTAATTTCGTATCATTTTCGGCTTTCTCTGCTTTGGCTCTGCCGACACAGGAAGGATAGACAGCCACGCATATCAATTGTTGTTGCCGAAATCATGTATGTAAATTTGATCGCATATATGTTCAGCCACGCAACAACAATAGACATGCGTGACTCTCTATTCATCCTTTACTCATGTCTATAGTTGTTGTGTGGCTGGTTATATCATATAATATATATGCGATCAAATTTACATACATGATTTCGGCAACAACAATTGATATGCGTGGCTGTCTATCCTTCGTGTGTCGGCAAAGCCAAAGCAGAGAAAGCCGAAAATGATACGAAATTACTAAATGGAGCAACAACAACGTCTTTGTGTGTTTGGACACTGCTTTTCCTGTACTTTACATTGAGTTTGAATCAGTGACATTACTTGCTGATATTTTTGATTGCCTGGTACAGGACGTACAGTGGATATATGGAAAAATGCTTTATGCCCTTGCTCCTCGTCAAAATATTGTAATTTTATCAAATCTTAAATTATAAAAATGATATTTTGTTAAAAATCATATATGTATATATAGTAAGAGCATATATTAGAAATATTTAATTTGTATACCTATAATATACTCCATATGCATATACTACATATATATTTTGAAAAATTGGAAAAAAATCTATTGTATATACATATACTATTCCAAATATATAGAATTCATTGATAAAAATATTTACTAATTCACATATAAATTTGTATATAACACATGTGATCTTATTTTTGTTTACTATTTTGATAATAGTGCATGAAGGGAAGGTTTGAAGCTGTTCAAATGTATATTGTTTTGGTGCTACTCATCTCACTTGCCTTATTTTCCCGACAAATTTCGTGTGGACTGGAAGATAATACTTCTTAATCATTCTATTTTCTTTGGTGCAAGGGACAGGAAGCTATACAAATCTCTTATTCTTTTAAGCTTGAATACAATAGACGAAAATGTTTACCATATCTGACTAAACGTTAAATTAATACAGTTGGGCAAAAAACAATAACACCTATAGGAATGCTTATATGTAGCACCAATGGTGTAATAAAAAGTACACAAGCTGAACGAGTAAATTGACGCCGAACAATTCGTGTAAATGACCACTTGTCTGGGTGTGACATAAGAGTGTAGAGATGAGGCGCGATTAAAGTGGTTACTACTATGCACAATTAGACGGTCGCACCCAGTTTTTTTATTTGTAAATTTTGTGTATTATTTCAAAAGGTTTATGCATTTATTAAGAGATGTTTAAATCAGCCATATTGTTTAAATGAGCAATTGTAAGAATGAACTCTGTATTATGTTGTATCGAACCATTTGCATAAGAGAGCGAGAAAGAGCGTGACAGAGAATGCAACATGTTCACAATAATATTAGAAAAATATGCACATTGTTTGTTTTTGAGTTAACAAGGTTTAGATATATTTCAGAATGTAATGCATTTTACAATTTATTTTATATGAAATACAAATGTGAGTAAAATATAAGGGACCTCAACATGGTAGGAGTATCAGTATTTTAAAAAGTCACCTCAAGAGAGCGCTGTTTTGCATTATTGATTTGTTATTGTCCTTTACTGCGCATATCTCAACTTAGATGTAATATTGTTGTACTGATTGTTACGAATATTCTGGTCTATGTCCTTACACAATTGCATACATAATTTTATATTGTATGGTACCTATAACTTCTTATAAATATGTGCAGTTTTACCATAAAATGAGTAGCACAATTTATTATGAATAAATATTTCTCTTCCATTTTCTCTGGCTAAACAATTTTGATTACCAGATGTTTAAATTGAAGCTCGATTTTTAGGGTTTATTCTGTTTTAATATGAATGTTACCGGGTGTATACTTTTAATTCCTCTGACAACCATAAATGTTCTTTTGTATATATTTCTTCATCAGTAACCTTTATCTATATTTTCTTAAAAATACATATTTATGGAATCCATTAATGACACCTAAAGATGGAATATAATAAGTTCTATAAATAAGTTCTATATAATATGTATAAAATTAAGACTTTTTTTTATATACTATTTTTAAATTACTTTTTAAAGAATTTGTACATAATTTAATAAACATAATTTAAAAAAAAGTCGTTAATATTTTCAAATTCACAAAATTTTAGGTCCAAATAGAAAGCGTTCATTATCGTGTAGGAAATTTTTGTAACCGAAGGAAAAGGGAAGAAATGTAATTTGAGTAATTCTAAATTCTTATAGAGCTTTTATGGTTTAAGCAGAGTGTATCTAGAAGTAGTAGTATTATATATTCTCTTAAAAGCTTTACAGATCCAAAAGCTTTTGCTATAAAATGAAAAATATTAAGAGTACAAGAGAAAGTATTTGAAAGAGAGACGGTCATAGATAACAAGAGAGAGAGAGAGAGAGAGAGAGGTTCAGCAGGTGCTGGGGGAGGAGACAGGGATTTAACTGGTAGAGGATATGTCTTTAGGATGGATATGTCACATGTTTTCTTTTTTTTTTTTTGTGCGTTACTGTCTAGTTCAAGTATCCAGGAATGGTGGTATGCGGAAAGATTTAAGTCTGCTTGTAATTAAACTTAGTGGGAATCCTAGTACATGTTCAAAAAATCGAAAATATGATACATTCAAACATTCAAAAACTGAAAGAACAGGCGTGAGAGGTTTAGCACCGAAGCATCTAGAGCCCGCGTCTATTTTAAATGTTTGCCACTTTTTATACCATAGATAAAGATCCTTGATTGCTTGATTGAACTTTTTTTTTTGGAATTTCTCAGCACAATTGCATTTTTTATGATCCAAGTAATTCAAAAAGTGTGTATTTACACTTATTTCCGTTTGAATTGTTATGTGCGATCGGAAAATATTAATGAAAATTTTAGTCAATTCCGAAAAATTTAAAAAACTTTTTAACTTTAAAGAATTTTTAGCATTGATTGTAAATTAACAATCAAAATTTCATTTCGAAATTCAAAATCCAAATTTTGAATGCTACCGTTTTAGTCAATTTTTGAACAAAAATTTTCTTTATTGAAAAACAAGCTATACGAATATATGGCACTTATAGACCCTGAAAGGCCATTTGGACGCACTTCTCTTGCAGTACTGTTGTGCGTGCTAAATTTTCGGATAGTAACGTTCGATGCTTTTTTACAGAGCCAACACACTAACCACTGATCTACGGTACACATGAAAACTAAATTTAATTAAGTCTAAATATGACGTTATTGTCTATAACATTTTGCCATTTTTCGGGTAGTTTCATAATACCATCGGTATAGAATTTCTGTGGTTTATCGGCGTAAAATTTGGCCAAGTTGTTTTCGGCGGTTCTTCTGTCGGCCAATTTTTTTCCATTTAGAGAGCTTTGCAGAGACCGAAAGAGATGGTAGTCACAGGGTGAAGGTCAGCATTATATGGTGGGTGCATCAAAACTTCTCAACCAAGTGCAGTCAATTTTTGGCGGATTATCAAAAGTGTATGTGGGCTCTCAATATTACGATGGAACACTCCCTTGATTGCTTTGTTTAATGGGTTGAGTTGAAGCAGCTAGTAATATATAATTACCTTAAGAGATAATAATCTCTCCATATGGTCATAATTACCTTGTTTGCCATCAATATAGGTTTCGACGTGGTTTGTGTTGGGCTATTGAGTTTCTTCTGCACTGTTAAAGCATTCTCACCGATTGTGCTTTTCTTTAAGTAAAAAAGAATCACAAGGCGCATTTCATTTAAAATCAATACAGCTTTTCATACGAATTACGAATTGTGTTCACAAAATATTTAGCCTGATATGTCATCTGTCAATCAAATATTAAAGTTGGTTGGTTTTGACAGAATCACTGTGATGTTAGTGTCACGAAATTGGCTGCATTTTATTCATTTCATATGAAAATTCAAATAATTTGTTTTTTAACATAAATTGGAATTGAATTGATCAGTTGTATAAAATATATGTAGGTAGGTATTTATGTGCGTTTTGACTATAGTATTCATATTTTTATGACATATTAATGTATGTCAAACTGTGTGTATGATTCGTTGGTTGTCTTTTGTTTGATTTTTCAGCGAATTTGAAAGTCATGAGCCTTTTTGAAGAACAGAAGGGTTGATAATCAGGATACTTAACATGCACTTAAAAATGCCGTATGTTACTCGACATAAGAATTGAAAAAGCTAGTAATAAGTATCAGCATATTCATGTGAGGTGCCTCCCGGTTTGATGATAACCGAAGCGAAGTCATTGGTTAGCATATATGAAATTTGAAAGAATTGTCACAATCGCTGAGTATTTGTTCCAAATGCATCCCTGTTTCTACCTATATGTGTATCTAATATCATTATTAGTCATTCCTATTCCTATCCTAATATAAAATTGTAACTATATACAACAATAACGATAAGATGTGTATGAGTATATATTTCCACTTCCCATGCATTTTATTGGACTTGGCGTTGTTGTTGTTGCTTTTGATGTTACACTGATACGTTTATTGGCATCATAAAAAATTACATTGCAACATTTTCGCAAATTGCAAAACATCTTGTTGCTTACTTGTTTCTTTGATATGGCTGTTGTTGTTATTCTTGTTTATTTGCCATATAAAAACGGATATATTATACGGTAGATATTTTTCTCGCGTTAGATCTACCAAACTTTCATTTCAGTTTGAATTTTTTTTCGCTTTAAGACTCTTCTTCTTCCCTTCATTCAAAAATGTACCGTTACATCAAGTTCTTTTCAGCTTTTGCAAGAAAAATTTCATTTATTTGCTTGCAGTGCATTTTGAGTATGACACGTAATTAGAAACTTTCAATCTGGTTACATTTAAACTACAAAAATTTTTCATAATTGTGAAAATCAGACAAACTTAAATATTTAAAAGAATAAAGAAAGTGTTTTAATTAAATTTGAGTGTCCATAAGATAGTAAATATGGGTAAAGCGAAGAGTTGTACTACAGACCTTAGAAAAGCAATAATTGAGTTTCAAGCCGCAGGATTTTCATATCAGGAAATTGTAAATCAAATGAAATGTTCGAAAGAGATGGTTTTTAATGCTATTAGCCATTTCCGAAAATATAAGACTCATATGAACGTTCCACTCAACAAGCGACATCGCAAAACATGGAATTTCATCGACAAGAAAATAAAGCAAATATCACAAATGGACCCAAGAAAAAGCAGCCATTCAACGGGAGGTCCATTCGGACTACAGAGTGTCCATATCAAAACGTACTTTTGCACGTCGTTTGGTTAATCTGGCCTTCATGGAAGAATCGCACGCAAGAAACCTTTGGTGACGTCTAACCAATGAAAACGCCGTTTGGAATTCGTTGAAGAACACGCAGCTTGGACTGAATACCAATGAAAATTTATAGTCTGGGGTGATGAAACCAAAATTAATCGCATAGGTCCAGATGGTAGAATATATGTAAGACGCCTAAAAAAATGCTGAACTTCACTCAAAATATGTGTCGCCGGAGGCTCCATAAATGTATGGGGATGCTTCTCCTGGAATGGTGTTGGTTCGCTTTGTCGAATTGATGGTACTTTATTGAAAGAAAAATATGTTGAGATTCTTTAAAATGTTATGCTGCCATGTATTGAAGAAAATATGCCCGTTATTTAAAGAATCCAGCAAGATAACGACCCAAAACATACGGCTAAATTAACCAAAAAGTTCTTTGAGGACAATTCAATCCGTCTTTTAGAATGGCCGTCATCGAGTGCAGACTTAAATCCCATAGAACATTTATGGAATGACTTGAAAAAGGAAAATAGTGGTAAAAATATTACGAATTTGGATCACCTTTTCGAAGAAGTTAAAAAGGCTTGGGGTTCAATTCCAGTCGAACGATGTCGAAGTTTAATCAAGTCTACGCAGCGCCGATGACTACTTGTCATCAAACGAAAAGGGTATCCTACGAAATATTAGCCACCAAGCCCACATTCTCACATTTGACGTAAATTTAAGCTTCGTTTATAATTAGATGTCTCAAAAAAAAAAAATGAGGTGGTTAGAAAAAACTTTTAATTTCTCTTTAATACTTGAATTGTTTAACTTATTTCGTTTCTTTTTGTGTTATTGAAGGAATATATATGTTATTGAAATCCTTATTTGCAATAAAAAAAAATAGCTTTAATTTACAAAATACAAAATATTTTTTTTTAAGTAGCCGTTTCTAATTAGTTGACAACAGCAGTATATATATGTTGATATTTGTTTGTACTTTGTACAAAAAGGTATGGGAGTATCATAAAATAGAGAAAACTTTACAAAAATACAATAGCTTTGTAAGAAGTTTATATAAAATATTTTTTACTGATGATTGGCGGAAGAAAATTAAGTACGAATGTAATGAAATTTTCAAAAAGTTGGTAAAGAAAGATTGGCATGAGAGCGTAAAGGGAGAGGAGGAGTATTAAAGATTGAAAACTTTTTGTTTTGTGTATGCTTAATGGGTAAAGTATTGTCTTGGGTAAAGTATTATGCTTTTAAATATTTTTCAACATGCAATTTATATTCGAAAAGGATGTGGAATATTTATTCAATTGATTTTCGAGCTTAATATAATCTAGGAGTTTTCATAAATTATATATTTATTAGTCTTACAAGAAATTATTGAATAAAATTTCCAATTATTTGAGAACAATTTAAGTAAGTGGGTTCATCTTCAGATGAATTTTTGTGATGTTTGGGCTACATATGTTCTAAAGACCCATTTGAACCATTTCCGGAATATGGAATTTGTTCTTGAAAAATCTGACAAAAAATAAAATATTAAAGAAATTTTACTCCACATTATAATACAAACAATAGCAATGAAATGTACCGGCATTTATTTTATTTTGAATTGATCTAGATTTCGATGGAAAACATATAGAGAAATTATCAACAGCTTTTCAATACAATATATTGGTGGCCTTGTTTCAAATGCCGTGAAACTTTGGGGCCCGATATCCTACAAACAGGTGCATTGGATTCAGAATATTTTGGAAATTCTTCAGGTTTAAGGTTCTTAAGGTTCAATGGTTTAGTGGTTTAGTGGTTTGTGTGTTGGCCTTTTGGTCTGTTGGCATTTCAAACTGTAGTAACGATTTACCAAGAAGACGCTTGTAAAAGAGATCTGTGACAAAGCTTAGGAAAAATCACAAGTGTTCTGCCATGTGGAACTGGCTAATATAAGTAGCTTCCTTCTAATAGTGTCCGATCCGCCAAAGGCCCCTTAGGGGCCCATAGTACCACATATACCAGGTGTACAAGCTTAAATCGCTGTTTCCGGAATCCATTCGCAAACAATGTTTGCCGAACAGTTAGGTTTACGAGCCATAGGGAGGGTTCAAAAAATTTTGAGTATATATATATATATATTTATACACATATATATATATATATATATGTATAAATATATATATATATATATATGTATAAATATATATATATATATATATATATATATATAAATATATATATATATATATATATATATAAATATAAATATATATATATATATATGTATATATATATATATATATATATAAATATATATATATATATATATATATATATATATATATATAAATATATATATACATACATATACATATATATATATATATATATATATATACATATATATATATATATATATATATATATTTATACATATATATATTACTTATTTACTTATGTGGCCATAACAACCGAATATCGATTTAGGCCTAACTAACTAATTTAGGAAACTAACATGCTCCGCCAGTCATCTCTGTTCTTTGCTAGCTGGCGCCAGTTAGCAATTCCAAGCGCCGTCATTTTCTCCAGCACTTGGTCTTTCCACCGGAGGTTAGGTCTTCCTCTTTTGCGTCGTCCTCCAGCGGGTTCCGAATATAACACCTTCTTAGCTGGAGCGTGTTCTTCCATTCGCTTGACATAATGCGCTTTACTATGTCAATATCGGCATACAGCTCGTACAGCTCGGTAATAGGTCCAAAAATCTTGCGTAGGACTTTTCTCTCGAAAACTCCAAGCATTCGCTCATCCGAGGTGGAAATTATCCAGGCTTCAGCGTCACATGTTAGGACAGGCATGATGAGATGTCAATATCGTCGGCATACGCTAACAGCATGACACTTTTGTTGAAGATAGTGCCATTATGTCGTAGATGAGCAGCTCGTATTATTTTCTTCATAATAATATTGAAGAAGTTCCACGATAACGAATCACCTTGTCTGAAACCCCGTTCGGTACTAAACGGTGCGGGGAGGTCTTCCCAATTTTAACCGCACAACGGGAGTGTTATTCTACAAAGTGGAATGTGCTTTGTAGGAATACCGAACTCAGACATTGTAGCGTAGAGGTAATCCCTATATATGTATATATATATATATATATATATAAATATAAATATAAATATATATATATATATATATATATATATATATATATATATATATATAAATATATATATATATATATATATATATATATATATATATATATATAAATATATATATATATATATATATATATATATATATGTATGTATATATATATGTCAGTTCCTCCCTACAAAAATTGTCAATTTCATAAATTTCAGTCCTATCGCTCTCAGAGTACCTAGACGGAAGTTATAGGGGAGTTTGTAGGGGAGTCCAGCCGTCACTGCTTTTGTGGTTTCTATTTTTGCAGCGGTTAATTCTTTTCTTTTGGGTTTTTTGGTCTTTGCCAGCATTACATATTAAGAACCGGCTAGATCGGACTAGTACATTCGCCCGATATAATTTTATAACTCTGATGTGTGGGAGGCAGAGCTGTAAAAGAATTGAATCATTACGGAATTCACTCACCCTTAATTCATTTAAAAGCTGAATCAACGGGGCTGCACTCTTTTGCTTCGAATTCGTTAAAGAATGACAGTCGAACCATTCATCATTCTCAAAAGCTTAAAATTATCACACTTTCCCATTCAGTAAAGAGTGGGAATTGAAAAATATCAATCCCATTCTTGCTAGGCTTAAAAATATGATGAATTCATTCAACGACTTTAACATTGATGCCTCTAACACAAACTTTTGTGAAATAGGACTATCAAACCAAATATCGGATAGTTCTTATCATTCTTCAATGATGTGTCGACTTTGCGATGAAGAATTCTCACAATCAATTAAATTTTCATTTTCTTTTGAACACATTTTAAAATTTATCTGACAAGCTTCACTTGGAAGAAATTCGCGTTTGACAAGAAATTAACGTATTAGTATATATCTACGCATTATACGTAAATATGCGTATATAAGTAAAATTCTTGTAGGAGGTCAAACTACCAGGAACAAACATGATAGTCCCTACTTCTCCATTTCTTAAAAAGATTACGAAAAAACAAACAAAAAAATTGTAATCCGAAATAAAATGAATGGATATCGCCACTCCCATTCTTTTTAGGCTGTAGCCATCTGCTGCTGCATTCATCAAAATTTCAATTCTGTGTGAATTCTTTAGGTTTTTCAATTCATGAATTGAAAAGGAATAGAAATCATTCATTTTTATCAGCCTAAAGACTTCACACATTGAATGCTAGAAAAAAGGAGTTCAGCTTTTCAAAATTTAAATAAAAGAATTAAAAGTGAAAATGACTTCACACTTTTACAGCTCTGGTGGGAGGTATACTGTTTAGGGGGAATCTTTTTTTGAAATACGTTACCATGTTAACATCCGATTTATTTTCACTCCATGTTGAAGAGGTTTTTATAAAATTTCGCTACACTTAAAGGTATGCAAACAGCAGCAGTATTTTTTCACTCTATTAAATATTTAACTCTACTATTGCAAAGGAAGTGACAAACGATGGACATTTTTACAATTGATTAAAATATTTAATAGAAAAATCTATTTATTTATCAAATCGAAAATAGAAGAATCTTTGAAAATATATGATAGAATAGCAAAATGAAACATAGTAATAAAGTGCAACATTTTAAGTACACTATATAAGAGTACATAAATTTACAAACAAGCAAAACTATAAAGAGACATTGTTACAAATAGCTTATTCTGAAATATGTGCTTTGCTAATGATTTCCCACATTACAGAGGATCGAACCTTTACAATGGTAAGTAAGTGTTCATATAAGATAGAACTGTTATTTCTTACTTACATACTCGCACTCTATTTATACATATTCTATATAGCGTTAAACTGGTATTATTAGTAATTTAATGGCATGCATTTTTAATTTTGTATTTCAAGATAAAAATAGAAGACAAGCATATGACTGCATATGACATTTCTTGAGTTTGCTTATGTAGTAGCTACGATGTATATGTTTGGTCGTGACATGCTCATTTTCTGTAATTTTATGGAACATTAACTTTAATGAAACTTTACTAGTAAATAATATATTGGAATGTGTATCCTTTTGTTTTCAGATGCATATACATATACATAGTATGTACCTATAGTATGTGCATACATTGAAGGAAACTGACAGGTGTGACAGCTTTCCATTTGGCATTTGGCATTTAAATTTCAAATCTCTTTCAATGTAGTAAGATAAGGCAGATGCTGATTGAAACTGTTGCTGCAAATATTTTGGTGCTATTAATAAGGGAAATACAAAAACAAAAAGTAACATCATCCATTACAGGTGAAAATGTACAAGACTGAAATTGGGGGATAGGAAAACATTCCAGTCAGTACACACTTGTGAGATTATGGTATAAAAATGGTACCTACCTATCTCCTCCTACCTCTCGCTTCTGCCGTTTGTACTAGTAGAAATGTTAAAGTTAATCGGAAAATTTAATAATTTTGTAAGGTAATTGTTTCCATTATTTGTACTTATATGGCCATAACAACCGAATATCGAATTAGGCCGAATATAACATGCTTCGCAGCCATCTCTGTTCTTCGCAAACTGGCGCCAGTTAGAAATTCCAAGCGCCATAAGGTTCTCCAGTACTTGCTCAGTGTTTTGGGGTTTGGCATGCTGTTGCCTCATCCATATTAGTATCACCCAAATATGAAAAGGATATACAAATGTATTAATTTAGTGTGCGCCACTTCCTAATAATTATCAAGTTTTTCCAGTCGACGCCATGTAATAGGATGCCGGACAGACCATATTTTTGGCTGGAGTTGGCTCAGCGATATAAATGAGTAATTTTCATATAATATATATATGCTCTTATGATTGAATTCGATAATTTTACTAAAAAAATTGAATGAATAAAACATTTGTCACTATATGATTCATGTGATTTTGGCTTTGCATGTTTTCTAAAATTTCCCAAGGAGAAAAGAGTTTTTCCCAAGTATAATATCATTGAGAAGGCTCCTGATTTGATAACAATGACAAAAAGCTCGTTAGAGTACCAGAATACCATTCCGGTCTACTCCTCACTCATTTTGCACATACTTAGGTTTTCCTTCCCTATACAATACATATGTAGAGGAACCATTTTACCATATTATATTCCATACTACATATATATGTTTGAAAGAAAATAAGAACATTTCCCACTTTGCCACGCACAGTGTTTTAGATTCGGTCGAAAAGGGTATAATTGAATGTTTTAAAAACAAAAAGGAATAAGTCAGATGCAATAGAATACTGGGGGTAATCGTTTTACAGTTTACCTTAAAAATTGGTGTTTTTTTAAATTACTGTGTATCACTAAGTTAAACCTTCAAATCAAAATACTTCCTTATACTGCCCTTTTTTTCAAAGTGTCACTTACTAGAATAGAACTGAAAATACAACCCTGAATATAAATAAAAATAAACAATTGCTATATAGTTTTGACATATACGTTTTGGTCTGACACATGTACCATAGTTCAGTGAATTTCGCTTGCGGTGATTAGCTAATTTAGAAGGTAACATTCTCATTTTATCGATGACCAGAAGAGCAGAAATGCCATCAGAAAACATGAAAACTGCAAAGTAAAAGTGTTAAAGTATATGAAAATATAATCTAAATAGTATTTTTTGCCTCAAAATGTCAAAAGATATATTTTTAGAAACTTTTTTACGAGAATTCGGAGTGACGAATATTTATTTAACGTAAAAGCTGTCAATTTTAATTGAACTTGTATTACGTTTAATATTTTTCTACACAATTTGTTTGGTAAGGTGACATTGTGCGACATAGTATATAAATACATATGAAACAATTCAGTAAAATGCTTAGAAACACGTCTTCAAATATGGAAATATGCTTAAAGTATATGTTGTTGAGTTAAATGTTGCACTCAAAATGGTTTAATATTTGCAGACATATTTATTTATTTGCATACAGTGATGGGGAAGTGAAATGGAAGACAGAGAATACTTGAGAGCGAGACAATAATTCCATAAACATCAACGATATTTTCATGCAGTACTCGTATAGTAAAGACAACAATAAAAAACATTGGTAGCATTGTCTTCTCGACAAAATGCTAATATCACAATAGAGTTGTTATTGTTGTTGTTGATGATAACAAAGATGATGTTGGTGCTTTGGTGGTAGTGGTTGTGGTGGAATTAGTGTCAGTGGTGTTATCGTTATTTTATTGCATTTAATGCAGTTGTAAAATTTTATTTCATCTCACATAAGTAGTATGTCAAAGCAATTGTTAGTATTTAAGTTAAAATTTGTTCATTTGTCTGTAAATATAGAGATAAAACTGAAGGAAGAGAGATACAAGAAAATAAGACCCATCATGAAAGTGTTTGTTATGAAATCATGCTGGTACGATTTGTTTATTTTTGACAAATGTCAAAAATAAAGTGTAAATAATATTGTTGAAAAGTAGAAATGTCAGATTATTATCACATTTTTTGGCTTCAAAAGTGTATATCGTAAATATTAAATTTGTCTTATTTTATTCGAATTTTCAGTGATAATTAAAAAAAAATTTCTGCATAAAGCGTACTTTTTTAGGATAAAATTTGAAATTCATATATATGAGAGCATGCTCATTTAAAACAGTCCTGACTAATAAATATATGTTGCCCCTCACATCATTAAGATAATAACCGGTAAGGCCACAAATAACAAACTAAAATATTCTTTGCAATATATTATTAAATAAACTAAGTTAGGTACTGTCGTTATTCACCTTTAGTAAATACTTTTTCGTTTAAAACTAATCACATTCAAATATCTTTATTTCACTGAAATAATCTAATTTCAAAAATTTCAAAATTTTTAAAATAGGATTTTTTAGAAAGAGAACAAAAAAACGTTATTTGCATTTAAATTCCATCGTTAATAAGTCATAAGTTTAAGTGGTAAACATTGTGTAAATTTGTTTAACACATAAAACCAAAATGTATTATACACCACAGTGAAATGAAATGAAAACATCTTAAATAAAGTACATATTCTCGTACATATGTACGTACTTATGTAAACTGCAATAAATAATAAATATTCGTTGTTTTTCATTGGAGCAGACTTATGTAAGTGTAAATAAATCAGGGGAGAAATAGCTTTGAAGGTGTGCAAAATGCATATAAAGAGTTTTATTACTCAAATCATGAAATAACAACACTGATTGCTTTATAATAACATTTCATAAATATTAGGGTTGCCAATTTTCGGGCGTTTTGCTGATCATGCAATTTTTGGGATTGTTAAGACAATTTTGAAATCTCGGGGTGCAAAGTGCTTCTATAATAATAATATCTGATATCTTCTTATTTCCATATATTATGGACTATAGATTTGATCTGCTGAAGACTCGTTATTTATGAAAATAGTAAAATACTTCAAAAACAAAAGTTTCAAGAATCTGCGAGGACTTTAATTTGGTGAACAAAAAAAGATTATGACATTTTTAGAGACCTCGGACTTTTTCTTATAGTTGCAATCATTGGAGCCACAGAGGGCTATACTGAGGAGTTTTTAAAATCGTATTATCTTAAATTGGAGTACCGCGCTGGAGTTGTGTGAATTATATAGTATTGCATTTCATTATCATGGACATATAAAGTTTTGGTATGGAATTTCGGGATTGGCTATCGAGTAATTTTATGAACATATTAATTTTCTATGTAGAAAATTCCAAAGCAATAATCTTAAACGAATTACCGCCAAAAATAGAAGTGCTATAATTCCATGAGACTGGCAATGAGAACTGAGGACATATATTAGAAGCAGATACCTGGAATCAGTAACATTGAATCTGGAGCCATAGATAATACGTTAAACGTTGGTAACTATGGTGCTGAAGTAGTAACATACTTTGTTCATTTTGTGTCTATCATTGGTCCCATTAATGATATCAGATTAGTACTGCGTGAGACATTGATTTTATTAACATGTGCTACTTGGATCTAAGTAAAACAGTCTCGGAAAAAAATATAAAATTCCACAACTTTCTGCCGAGAAATATATATGCTTTTCGGAGCAAAGCGAAGAGACTTCCAACTTACAGTACAAGGATCATGTTACGGAGAACCTTTCATTCTGCTGGTAACCACATGCATTGAGAAAAAAGCCAAACGAAAACAAAAGATCTTGCTTAGAAGACGTCCTAAACCTCAAAAAATTATGACAGCTGGAATTTGATTAAAATACTCAGAATTTCACCTTGAGTGGTACAATGTATGACTTCACTATATTTACTCCTTGGGGAGGTTTCCTTACAAAATAATCTCAAAAACATCTGATAAGCAACAAAAAAAGTAATTGTTGCCCAGGAATAGTCTCTAGCGATTTGAAATATATGACCGACCGTTATTAATTGTTACTCATCAACATTATTTCTGAGCGTACTTACATATTATCTCTATCTCTCTGAGAAGCTTCCTGAAAGAATTAAAGTTTTTATAAATTTCGTTACCAACGTTCCCATAGTATCCCCATATGTGACCGACCGCTTTTATTTTTTGCTAATTTTTCTCAATTTTATAACTACCTTAATTAATTTTTTAAACTTAAAATCTTTCAGGTGTTTCATCATAGCTGCATACAAATCGCCCCGAGAGGTATAATATGTATGATTTACCCTCATTAATATTACCTCCTTAAAATTTTTTATGAACGTACTTACATCTTACTTCCAACCCTTAGAGAAACATCCCCAAAAAAAAAAAATTTTTATAAATTTTGTTAACACGCAACTAAAAATCCACATTTTGACAAGGAATCGCCACAGGGATAGGAAAATGAATAATTTTCAGCCACTAATTTGGCCGTAAAATATAACCCCGAATATACCTTCCCTCGGGGTGCTAATGGGGTAGTGACGCAATTATATAGCCTCTCCTATCCAACTGTCAACCTCACCTACACGTCGGTGCACCCTGTCGATAACAGAAGAGGCTCTGACGACACAACACTTTAAGCTAAGGTGTTGAGGTACCCATGCCGAGAGCTGAATGGCTGGTAGTGATTAAAGAACCAAGTCGTTAACGGTCCCCTCCGATGCCCAGGCAAGGTCGAACCAGGAAGTAAGGGAGAGCGCTCTGGGAAAGCTTTCGGAGGATGATCTCTTGGCCAGTAGTCAGGAGAGCATCAAAAACAAGGATGACAAGGGTGCTAGACATATCATCCCCTGTCACCGACAATAATTTACCATCTACATCCAACAAAGGGAGCACACCAGCCACAGTGGCCCCCAAGAAGTCTGAGAAGTCGTCCGGTACCCTGCTGAAAGCGAGGTATCAAGGGCGCTTTTCATACTGGACAAGATTGCCAAAAATAAGAAAGATGGTCAAGTCCAAGAGCGGGATGCCGAGGACAAGGTCAGGTACGAGGCGGTGGTCAAGCAGTTCGAGACCTCACTCGCAAACAAAGCAGCACAGCCACAACAACAGCCGAAGCAGACAGCGAAGCCGAATTGGTTACTGGACGTGACCGATCACCACGCAAAAAAGGGCAAGTACCTCAAACAGGGGGGGATCCTTCCGCTGTTGCTCCAGCGTCATCAAAGCAACCCTATAGTGAGGTGGTCAGAGACCTCCTCCAGGTTGCTATTGTTGACGCGAAGGGCAACAATGGAAGGCCGGAATTGGCAGTGTGGAACTCTATTGAGGGACGGCTATCCGAGATAGTCGTCGAGCACCTCTTGGAAAAACAGACTCCAGTTCCTGCCTGTCGGGTAATCAAATGCGCGGAAATTAGAGGGAATTTCTAGGCAAATGCGTAACTAAGATTAGTAACGCATGGGAAGGTCTTTCGCTTAAAATCATCCCGGCAGCGGAAATTCCCAGGAGGCCCCGGGCGCGTATTTGGTTGCCAAAAATGGCAATGTTTGAAGCTGCAGAACCCAGGTGTCCCTATGGATGACTCGAGCAGAGAGAATAAACTTCGGTTTGGCATCAGGGAGGCCAAAATGAAGGTGTTTCCGGCCTTGGTGGCTCCGGATGATAACCTGAAAAAGGTTGATGATGTCAACAAGCTCCTAGAGGGGCTCAAGCTGGCCGAGCCGGCCGGGGAAGGTGTCTCGTCATCAGCCGAGCAAACTGGAAGTGCGCCACAAACAAGCAAACAAGGAGATGCTGAGAGTGGCGCAGATTAACTTGCAGCATGCCAAAGCAGCCTCATGTAGGAACCCTGGATATGGCGCTCAAAGATTACGAGTCTGCACACCAGGGACTACAACCTTTTTTATAAGCTTTCTTTCTACCTAATTTTAGTTTTTACGATGTCAAGTTTGAGTCGCAGAGCGGTCGTAGTCTCACGATCGCTTCTGCGTACTTGTCGAAGACCATCCAGCGACTCCCGAGGAGGTCAACGACTCATCAGCAACATCAGCAACAGCAAAGAGGATGCTCTATTGGGCTGCGACTCCAACGCCAGACATGCGATGTGGGGAAGCTGCGAAACAAATGAGCGAGGTGAGTCTCTTTTTGATTTTATAATATCCTACGATCTCAACATTTGCTACAGGGGCGATTCACCTACCTTCACTTTCCCTGGTTCGGAAACCTGTAGGGGGTGGGAAGAAGTCCTTGACAACAAACTCTCCTGACCTTGTAATTCGTAACTGGATAGTTTCGAAACGAATCTCCCTGTCGGATCATCGAATGATTCTCTTTGACCTAGGCTGGGAGAGGGAGATTAGACCACCACATAGAAACCCCAAACGAACATCTTGGAATCTTTTTGATAAGGTAGTTAGCGATAGATTCCATAAAAGTAGAACAGCCATAGAGTCCCGGAATAGTCTGGAAGACCGGGTCAAGTCTCTAGAAAAAAGTTTTCAGGTGGCGTACAAGGTTGCCTGTCCTATATCGAGGAGTAAGAAGATCTTCCCGCCGTGGTGGGATAGGGATCTGAGTCACCTGAGGTCCAAGCTCAGAAGAATCTTTAATGATTGCTATGCAACGGGTGACTTTCAGGAGTATAGATATTCCCTGAGGGAATTTAAAAAATCTATACGGACTGCAAAGAGAAAATCTTGGCGGGAACATTGCGAGTCGATAGAGGCCACGAAGGACTCAGCAAGACTCGGTAAAATCCTGGCTAAAGATCACTCAAACAAAACCTTTATAAAGCGCGCCGATGGCACTTGGGCGGAGTCGGCGGCCGAAACTTTAGATATCCTCATAGATACTCACTTTCCAGACAGTCCTGATGAGGCAACGCACGGAAGCAAACCGGTACAGCAGGAAGTATCGGCGGCGCTGCTGGATAAAATCATGACTGAGGAGAAAATAGAGATAGAGATCTTCCGTGCTTGTATTCGCTACAGCCATATCCCGACTACATGGAGGAGAACAAGGGTGGTTTTCATTCCCAAATCGGGTAGAAGAGGAGATGAATTGGCCAAGGACTTCAGGCCAATAAGTCTCATGTCCTTTGTATTAAAAACTCTAGAAAGCATTTTAGACTTATATATACGGGAGCTTCTAGATGAGAAATCTCTCTCTACAGTGCAGCATGCGTACTTGAGGGGGAGGTCTACAGAAACTGCGCTACATGAGGTGTTACGCACAGTGGAGAGGTCCCTTTTGTATAAACAATTCACTCTGGCGGCGTTTGTTGACGTAGAGGGAGCGTTCAATAACGTCAAGGCAGATTCCATTAGATCCGCCCTTGCCAGGACAGAAATAGCAGAACCAATTAGGATTTGGATCTCATCCCTACCTATTAACCGCGAAATAACAGCTGAGCTAGGGGGTGCGAAACGTAGTAAGCGGGTACGTAGGGGCACACCGCAGGGGGGCGTGCTGTCCCCCTGCTCTGGCTCATAACTATAAACGATATCCTTGTGGAACTTAAGGAAATTGAGTTAAGATTGTAGCGTACGCTGATGATGTGGCGATCCTAGTCTCGGGTCCCTTTCCTTCCGTGATGAGTGAAATCATGGAAAGAACATTAGCAAAACTAAGTAGGTGGGCACAAGATTGTGGCCTTAGGTTGAATCCGGATAAGACGGAGTTACTGCTCTTTACGAGGAAGTACAAACCACCTACCTTCAGACTACTAACATTAAATGGACAGCAATTAACCCTATCGAACAGTACCAAGTATGTGGGACTGACTATAGACTGCAAACTGAATTGGAAAACATGCATCGAGGAGAGAGTACGGAAGGCCTGCATCGCTTTCTATGCTTGCAAATCGATGTTTGGTAAACAGTGGGTTCTAAGGCCAAACATGATACTCTGGATGTACCAAGCGGTAGTGAGACCGGTGTTGACCTATGGCTCTGTAGTTTGGTGGGAAGCTCTACGGAAGAACTATAACACCAATAAACTACGGAAAGTTCAGCGCACTGCGTGCGTTGGTGCCACTGTGGCCTGTCGCACCTGCCCTGCAGCGGCCCTGGATTCTATTTTGAACCTCCTTCCAATTGACTTGCCCATACTATGCACTGCATCGCAAACGGCACTCAGACTCAGGGAATCTGGATGTTGCAAGTGTACTCAACAAGGACACAGTAGCATCCTTAGGAATGTACCTATAGATATAGTTGACAACAGGACGGACTTCTGCCCTCGCAAGCTGACTTTTGAGAGAGGCATCTAGGCTGTATTTCCAAGTAGAAATGAGTGGAAGAAAGGTGGGATCCTGACTGGTAGGGATACACACACTGATAGTTCCAAAATGGACTCTGGAGTTGGAGCAGGAATATATTCGGAGTCCTTAGAAATATCAACATCTGTAAAACTCCCTTCTTACTGCAGTGTGTTCCAGGCGGAGTATACGCAATTCTGCAAGCATGCGAATTGCTCCCACAAAGGAACATAACTGGAAAGGCAACAATTCTCTCCGATAGCCAGGTAGCTATAAAGGCGCTAGCCGCGTCAACTGTTAGCTCAAAGCTGGTCGGAGAGTGTAAACAAATAATAACTTCAATATCTGCCTACCTCGAAGTATCAGTTATCTGGGTTCCAGGACACAAGGGAATCGCAGGCAACGAGAATGTTGATGAGCTAGCTCGTAGGGGCTCATCTGCAGACAATTAACGAACAACCAATGCCGATGTAGGTGTTCCCCTAGCCGAAGCCAAGGGGATTATTCAAAAATACTATCTAAACAAAGCGCAGCGGAAATGGACTAGCACCACGACCTGCGCAATTTCAAAAGCCACCTGGCCAGACTGCAACGAGAAGAGGACAAGGAACCTTCTGAGTAGATCTAGGGCCGACACACACAAACTAATAGCAGTATGCACAGGCCACTGGGCCATTGGTACACATGTGGAGAAAATGGGTATCCCGCACAACGATCATTGCAGAAGCTGCAACAACATAACCGCTAAGGAGACGGTAGAGCATTTCTTGTGCAAATGCACGACCTTATCCAGAAACCGATTAATATCCCTAGGTAGCCCTTTCTTTGATAACCTAAGACAGGTATCTAAAATAGAGATCTCCCATATCCTTCAGTTCATAAACAACTCCGGCTGGTTGTAACATATCCTTCAACACTCAGTAGGTCTTAGCGAGATTTATGGCTCAAAACGGCATTTTGTTTGCTACTTTAGCGACCAGGGTCGCAGCTATTCTACCTACCTACTTACCATACTTTCCCTCTATTTCCAACCTTTAGGAAATACCCCACAAAAATTTACAATATTATAAAATGTTAATTTGAAATGCAAAGTTTTCAAAATATTTTCAATTTCATAAACCTACAATTTATTTATATATTTATAACAAAATGGTTTATGTCATTAAGTAAAATCTGCGTAAATGCAACAATCGATGCTGAGTTCCAAAACAGATTCAAATACTCATATTTTACTTTTTGTCGTCCTGAATTTGGTCAAGCAATGTAATTATACTGAACTTAAATATTGCACTTTAATTAATAACGGTTATGAAGTACATTGACTAAATTCATTTTATAAATATGTAACTGCATACGAGCCTATTGTCTTCAGTGTCCAAGAGTCTACACCATTATTTATTTAAATCTCAACTCATGACCAACAAAAAAGAAAAAAACGTGAAGAACATTATTATATTGTACATACTTCATATATATATGTATTTGAGTCTAAAAATGTAAAAAGCACCAAAAGAAAAATGACCAACAACCGACAACCGACAACCAAAATACCAACAAGGTAAGTCAACATCATAGTCGTACATATGTAGGTATGCTTGCACAATATTCAGCTGTCTGCACATGTATTTTGTAAGCGTAAAATACAATTTTATGAACAAATAACTAACTTTAGGATTACTGCTCTTTCTATCTTCTTTTCTGCCATAGGTTTAAAATTTGTTTTTTTTAGATTTTTTCTTTTACGTTTGTCATTTATCATCACCACCATGAAATGTAAAACCATAAACAAATTTGCAAACAAAAATATTTGAAAAGAGCTAACAGATTGGACTGGTATATACAATACTATCATTTAAGTAAAAACTCAATTAAAATGACTTTCTTTACAATTTAAATGCAAATGGGAATAACATTTTGAGTGAGTGAGCGTGTGGATTCGTTTTTCTTTGCACCTATTCAAATGTGGAATACTTCAGTATCATTCAGGTATAAAGGATCTTATTTTATACTGGACTGCAATAGAATAAAGTGGTAAATTAAATTAGATATTTAGTTAGCGTAAAAATATTTCAAAAGCCATCAGACGGTAACTATTAAAAATTGTTCAATTGAATATAGAAGTTTTTATTCAATTTTATTTAAGAACACAATATACTTCGCAAAGCAAACATATTTTCATCCTAAAAATATGCTACAATTAAAATGTTTTAAATTTAATTTAATTTTAATTCTACCAAAATGCTTTAGTAGTTCAGTACTATGAGGGCAATATTTGCGAAAGTCATAAACTTTTCGAGTATGTGTTACATATTGAAAATGTAAAAGAATTTCACTAAACAATTTCACATATGCCTAATTTGTGTGTGCGCTAAAGGTAAACGCATGCAAAATGATACTTTGTAAAGTGAAAGTAAGTATTTTCTTCATTTGCCTACATGGTTATATGATGTTGAGGTCCTTACATCATCATCATCACCGTCGTCATCATCATTTTCATCGTTGGTGTTCATATATAAAAGTATGCATATAATTTCTCTTTGAAACCATATGTACATTTATTGGTATATTTATAGGTGCATTAGAAATAAGTTCAAGGTAATTTATAACATTAACAATATAAAATCATATATATAAACTTTTGTACAATATACGTGTAAAGGTGAATGAACTGCTTCATAAAATATTATAGAGGGAGGAAAAAAGTGTTTTATAACTAAACTTTTTCAAGTGCTTATTCATCATAATACTAGAATGTATATAAGATTTTTTTTTGAAATTTTTGCTACATTTACTGCCGTCATTCTTCAAAGACTTACATTTGATGATTCTTTATGAAGTTTTTCAGTTCAGTTTAGCATTCATAAAAATTAATATTTAAGAGGATACTTAATAGATAGTATCGCAAAGTCGTTGTTTCTTGATTGTGATTTTGCCCATGAGTAGTGAGATATGAAGCTATTATTATAGAAATCCATAAATATTACATTATGATCTAAAGCTGTTCAGTATAGTCTCAAATAAGTCGGATATGGATTAAAACAAATCATTCTTTAGGATGGTCAGTTATTTATAAAACTTTTGGATGAGTATAAAACTGAAAGATAGGGCAAGTACTTAGTTATTAGGAATATATCAGGGCCGATTAAAATAATACTTCACAAGTAGACAGGCTTGATTTGCAGACAGGCACTGAAATGGAATCCTTAGAGTAAAAGAAGAATTGGCAGACCAAAGCTGATCAGTGTATAAGGAATAATATATTATATATGATATTCTCAATTGGGTGCCGTAGCTCAGTGGTTAGTGTGTTCGCCTTCTGATCTGTAGGTCGTGGTTCAATACTCGGCTGATGCATAACAAATTTAATATCGAAAAGATTTTTCTTTCGAACGGTACCCACCTGTCGGCAAGCAATTGGCAATTCTTCCGACAGTAACAACTTGCCATGAAAAAGCTTCTAAAAAGAACTCTGTGACAAAGCTCAGAAAAAGTGATGTCACAAGTGTTCTAACGTTCGGAACCGGCTAAAATACGTAGGTCTATTCTAATACTGTCCAAAATTTAAGACGCACAACAGTAATGGAAGAGAAGCTCGATCAATGAGCCCTTTGGGGCTTTAAGTGCCACATATTTATTTATTTATGATATTCTCAAAAGCCTTCGCCCTCTCGGGATTAGCTCGCCTACAGCTACATAAAACTGTTTTAGGAGACTGGAGATGTTGTAGGCTGTCAGCGATCAGGCCGTCTGA
>OY978529.1:29567054-29784554 GCA_963854835.1 Megamerina dolium | reverse complement strand
GACCGATTTTCTCTGGAAGCTCAAGGAAAGGAGTTTCAAGCCCTATGGAACGAGTGTAAAGATGCATATTTTTCAATCGGAAGGGACGATGTTGGTGATGGATTTGTTCAAATCAAGGAGACATATAAAAGGTGCAAAACCGCTTATGTCCAATGCTTCTCGGCCATCAACGCTCAGCTACACGAGCTTGACGCTAAGGTGGCAAATCCCGCAAGTTCAACTCCTCCTGCTGAGGGTCCCTCTCACAACTATTCGTTTCCCGCTGTACAACTTCCTCCATGTGACACCCCATGTTTTTCTGGTGATTATGTTTCGTGGCCAAGTTTTCGAGACATGTTCACGGCCCTATATCGAAACAATCCCCGATTATCCCCGGTTGAGAAATTGTATCATTTATTACAAAAAACCCGTGGAGAAGCATATAGTATAATTAAGTCAGCTCCGTTGACTAACGATGGCTTCTCAATAGCATGGCAGAATCTGGAGGAACGGTATGAGAACACGCGTATCCTTATCAACATTCAATTGAAAACACTTTTCAATTTGCAGCCAATTGTGCAAGAAACCGGTTCTCACATAAAGCGCTTACAGCGTACGATAGATGATTGCATAACAAACTTGAAGTTGTTGGACGTTGACACAAGTCATTGGGATGCAATTATTGTGTATTTGTGTTCCACAAAACTCCCCGATACCACCCTGTGTCTGTGGGAACAATCTATCAAGGACAAACGTAAAATCCCAAATTGGAATGACTTTGTTGCCTTCCTGACAGCACGTTTTCAGACTCTTGAATCGGTGTTGGACATACGAAGTGGCTCTCGGCAACCCAGTCAACCACAAAATCGTCAATTCAACCAGGCACCAAATCGACAACCCGGCTTATTGGAATCTTTCAAGCGGCATACTACAACTCCAGCAAATTATCGAAGGCTGAATACATTTCGCACGACAATTGCACATCATAATTGTCCGCTGTGTAGGAAAGCACATTCACTACGTGTTTGCTCTGAATTCTTCAAACTCTCAGTAGATAAGCGTCTTTCAATTGTGAAAAGAAACAAACTATGTACAAATTGTTTTGCCAACTCACATGATATCGGCAATTGCACTAACCGATTCACGTGCTCCGCATGTAGAAAACGGCATCATTCATTGCTTCATAAGCTTCATAACACGTTCAGTACTAGTCGCGATCCATTTACTATCACAACTCCAACTGCGCCATCAGTTGTAGTTTCTCGCCAGTCGTCTGATCCTCAGCGACAAGCTGTCACCAACGAGAAACAGCATACCCCGTCCATCAGTTCAATCCACTCAGCCAAAAATCGGGAAAAGCAATGCCGTAAAAGGATCTTGTCATTCTACACTGAAATCAAACGGTGTCAATTCCCGAACAGTTCCAATTCGTCCTTTGGTGGTTCATGCGACATGTATCAAATAGGAAGCAACAAACAACATTATTCCAAAACTCCCGGCAACTTTAATTCAAATGAGAAGTCAATTGATTCATCCAATGGAATATCTACTAAGGCATGTTGTCAATTATGTAGAGGTAACCACCACCTGCGAACATGCACGAAGCTCTCAAAACTTACAGTTTACGAGAGAATATCCCTTGTGCGAAAGTGCAATTTATGCGTCAACTGCTTGGCAACATCGCATACTCTTACAGAGTGCCATAGCAAGTCCTCATGCCGTATTTGTGGAAGACGACACCACTCCGTGCTTCATCGATTACCTCAAAATCCGAACATAAAGCACAATCGCCAAGATTTCCAAACTTCTTCTCGAACAGAGAAGCTTAGATCTTCCAGATCTTGCCAATCCAAAATGCAACTCCCTTCAGAGAAGTCGACCACTTCTACCCCATCTAAAGAGGTATTTTCCACTCGTCACTCTAGTTTTATCAGTGATATAAATCGTACCCGAATCCCAAAGCACTCGATACAGCCTAATATTGCCCCCACAAATTTATTAGAGTGGAAACGTTAACGTGCGAATGTGGCTCGTACTGATTGACAGAAGCCACACCCTTATTATGTAGCAATGTTTCGTCAGATTCTACGAATCGGACCGTAATACGCATTCTTCTTTCATTGTGTTCAGCAAACTCTAATTAAACTATCCGATTGTCAGATTTCTGCGGAACGTCAAGGTAACTATGCAGTGGCATAGCGTACATGCGTATGAAAAATCTGAGGTGTTAAATATAGTACACTAATTGCTACATGTTCATAAACGAAGTCAACCATCATACGGTCACGAACCCGAAACTCATTTGGATTTTAGCTGAGTCTAGACATCGTCAAAAGCATTTCCATCTCCGAAAATCCCGCCAATCTGGCATCCCCACTTTTTTCACTTTCGTGCTCTACGAGCCGAGAATATCAGAATTTCTTAACTATATGTGAAGTATTCTCAGGATCGTAAAAGCAGCAAGCGCTAAGGGCTTTGAAGCTCAATTATATGGAATCAATATCGGAGAAACTCACTGTCACAACCGTTGTGATCTATGCTCTTTTATGTGACGTACCCCAACTCGAGATCCTTTAGTTTGGTTAGACAATTACGTTGGCATGCCATTCTCTTATGTCTGACTTACGACCAGCCTT
Source organism: Megamerina dolium (assembly GCA_963854835.1). NCBI lineage: Eukaryota > Metazoa > Arthropoda > Insecta > Diptera > Megamerinidae > Megamerina > Megamerina dolium. Next base: position 29,781,939 of record OY978529.1, on the reverse strand, counting down.
TATGCTGTTATACTCTCTACGAATCCTTCTGGCTACGATGGAAGGAAGAGTACTTTAAGAAACCACACGTTCGATATCTTCGAAGCACCCAGAAACAGATCACTACTCTAAATACAGAGGTGATCAAAATCTTTACAAGATCGTTCTTATCGCATTGAGAAGTGTCAACATTCAGCTATCAACAGCCAGCGATTTAAACAACAATCAACATTCAGTATTAATTATTCAACAATCAACACTCTGCAGTCAATATTCAACATTCAACATATTCATCAATCAACATCCCACCACATTGAACAGTTATTATTCCTCTCGAAATGTTTTTTTTTTCAATTTTTGTTGAACATCATTGATATACCATTACGATTGTGATATGCACTCCGTGCAGTGTTCCTCATTTGATTGCCGCTTGGATTGGATCATTCCAGACTTCGTAGTTTAAGCTAAATGAATTGTATTAGTTTTAAGGTTATATATAATATTACTACCACTGTACAACTCCTTTCGCTGTCTCTCTCTATCTCTATCTTCTCTCTCTCTCTCTCTCTCTCTGGGGTAGATCTTTCGTGTCCTTTGCAGTATTCCTGCAAGGGGGGCGGAATGTCTACGCCAGAATGAAATACGCGCACACTGCTCTGCAAGTTTGGTTTTCTTTTATTTTTGAGTGTGTTGGCAACATTGGTTTTACCAACTGTTCGTTGTCATGTTAACGTCGTTTTTTTATTATCTTTCTCAAATTATATCTACAAGAGGACAGAACCGTGTGCGCGACTTTTTTATCTCCCCGTTCTCTCTCTCTCATAATAAAACATTGTACAATAGCTAAATAAAAACTAATGTAAATTAAATTAAGACACATACACAAACATTATCGAACAATAAATTCAAATTGTTATACATTAAAATGAAAAAGTGAGTGCGTTACTGTGTAAATTACTTTATATGTGCGATCTATATCAGCAACAACTTCAAATCTACAACCAACACGACAATCACCACCTCACCAACACCTACAGACAAGGAGTTACCACCGTTGGAACGAGCTCACCTGGCACCCCATCTCTCTCATACACAATATATATATATATATAAAATAAATATGTAAATATGTAAAAAACAAATTGGTCCAAGAACATTCTTATTAAATATTTTATAGTAAAATATAAGATATATATTTTTATTTAAAACGAAAGGAAAAAAAGAGGCTTGTGTCTGAACGTTTTTCTATGTCAATTCGTTTACGTTCTTTATATCGTGGATTTACTAAGATGTAGGTTGTTTAAGCTTAACTTATCAACAACAATCCGACCTAATATGAGGCGTTAGTATCGTGCGCTAGTATCGTAGAGGATCTCGAACCAAGGTTTTTAATATTTCTTTTTCGGTATAAGAAACCTTCGATCGAACTACAGTCTAGACTAGTAAAAATAGAATAAAGGCAAGAAATAAAATAAAATAAATAAATAAATAAAAAAAAAATTTATTGTCTACTATTAGGCGCAGAGCATACATAAATGTTTATATGCACACAAAAGGATATATGTATATACGTATATACGTATATACACCGTATTACATATATTGTATATAAATGCTATATATTGTAATATATCACGTACATATTACATGTATTGTATAAAGGTATGTACTACCTTTATACGTACATAGGACATTTCACAAAATTTCAACTGTATCGTAATGTTAAGTCAATGGTACGTGACAATGACAAGAATAATTTGATCAAATTGCTTTAGAGAACAGGAACAAATTAAAGTCAATTTACTAACAGCTTGCTTTGATTAAGTTATTATTGTAAAGTGGTGCAAAATGACTTTCTATAGGTATTTATATATATGTATATACATATATGTATTTACCTAAATTGTTAGATATGTCTTGTTAGTTGTGATCTGAACACGCAAATCTATTGTAAGTAGTGATTTAAAAATATTGGTTTAATGTGTACATGATTATAATATTTTGAATCGATTAATTGTTTATTGAAGACGCCAAGTCGATAACACTGGATAATTGAAATATTCTTTGAATAGGGAAATGTGCTTTCAAGTGTTCGATGATATTTATATTATTGAAGCTGCTAGTGTGCAGATAATCAAAAGTGGTCTGCAATTCCTGCTTTTTTTTCATTATTTTTTATTTATTTATAATTGTATTTTATTGGAATTTTCTTATATAGAACGAACCTAATATTTGAATTGTTCTATCATATTTCAATTCGGAGAACTGAATCAATTTTCGATAGAAAATCTCTTAGAAATAACCTCCAAAGCAAAGTTTGGATTAAATTTTGTCCTTCTGTTTTTTTTTATATTATATGTGAATTTTCTTTTTGTATAGAAAGTATTTGGAGCTCTTGGAACTTTCTGGATCCTTTAAATTTTGGATTTCTATTTTTTTGGGAGAATAGATGGTAGTTGTACTGCAAATATCAGAAAGTATAAATATAAGATACATCATTATATCTATTTCCTTATAAGAAACAGGACTATTTCCACCGCAGATACTCAGAGTTTACTCAGTGTTTTTATTATACCCTGCATAATGCAATATGCAAGGTATATTCAATTCGGTCAGATGTTTGTGTCCACTTGAAGGAATCTCCGGAGATATAGTCATAGATATATATTCGTGATCAGCGTCGCTTAAATTTTCGATTTAACGATTTCCGTCCGTTCGCCCGTCCGTCCGTCTGTCTATCACCTGGCTGGTTCGCACGATAACTTGAGTAAATATTGAGCGATTTTGTCGATATTTTGTATAAGTAACCTATGATCCAGGGTGCCGTAGCTCAGTGGTTAGTGTGTTCGCCTTCTGATCTGTAGGTCGGTGGTTCAATCCCCGGCTGATGCATAACAAATTTAATATCGATAAGATTTTTCTTTCGAATGGTACCCACCTGTCGGCAAGCAATTGGCAATTCTTCCGACAGTAACAACTTGCCATCAAAAAGCTTCTTAAAGAACTCTGTGATAAAGCTCAGAAAAAGTGATGTCACAAGTGTTCTGCCGTTCGGAACCGGCTAAAATAAGTAGGTCCCTTCTAATATTGTCCAAAATTTAAGACGCACAACAGTAATGGAAGAGAAGCTCGGCCAATGAGCCCTTTGGGGCTTTATGTGGCCACATATTTATTTTTTATTTTTTTAACCTATGATCCAAGGGTACGGAGGGGATTGATATTGGGCATGATCGGTCAATAGCCACGCCCACACCAAGCATTCAAAGCGACTAACCTCGGAATTTTCAAAATCTTTAACTTGCTATAACTCACATAATATACCACTTGAGACAACAATATTTGGCACATAGAGTTATATTGTACTACTGTATAACCTCGCCAAAAGTGGGTGAGCCACGCCTACTTTTTAGCGTAGCTCTCATACAAAGTGTCTGTACTTCTTTTAAATTGAAACAGCTATAACTTCTACAATCTTCTGTTCAGAATAACCATAATTGACACTTAGATTAACATGGTAGTCGGAAATAATACGGCAGAAAATCAGTGTGCCACGCCCACTCCTTTTTGGGTCTCCCATACAAAGTTGCGGAAATTAAAAAAAATGTTACCGTTTATAACTTGCAAACTATTCCGCTTAGAATAACGAGATTTAAGGTATGGATTAGTATTGTACGAGCAACTAGGGTCACAGGAAATGGGCGCACCAAGCCCACTGTTTATCGTAGCCCCCATACAAATTTTAAATTGAAACAGCCGTAACTTCGGCAATCTTCTGTCTAGAATAACCATAATTGACCCTTAGATTAACATGGTAGTCGGAAATAATATGGCACAAAATCAGTGTGCCACGCCCACTCCTTTTTGGGTCTCCCATACAAAGTTGCGGAAATTAAAAAAAAATGTTACCGGTTATAACTTACAAACTATTCAGCGTAGAATAACGAGATTTAGGGTGTGGATTAGTATTGTACGAGCAACTAGGCTCACAGGAAATGGGGGCGCCATGCCCACTGTTTATTGTAGCCCCCATACAAAATGACTGAAATTCTTTTAAATTGAAACAGCCGTAACCTCGGCCATCTTCTGTATAGAATAACCATAACTGACACTTAAATCAATATCGTAATCAGAAATAATCTGGCAAAAACTTAGCGTACCACGACCACTTCTTATTGGGGCTCCCATACAAAGTTGAGGAAATTAAACAAAAATTTTAACCGCCATAACTTACAAACTATTCAGCGTAGAACAACCAGATCGAAAGTATGGATTAGTATTGTAAGAGCAAATATATCCACAAGAAATGGGCCAGCCACGTCCATTGTTTATAGTGGCTCCCATACAGGATGACTGAATTTCTTTTAAATTTAGTTAGCTGCAGCTTCTGCAATCTTCTGTCTAGAACAATCATAATTAATACTTAGGTTAATATGGTAGTTGTACATAATCTGGCAAAAAATCAACATGCCACGATCACTTCTTAATGGGGCTACCATACAAAGTTGCGAAAATTTTAGAAAATTTAAACCGCTATAACTTACGAACTATTCAACGTAGGACAAGCAATTTAAGGTGTGGATTAATATTGAAAAATTAATTAATTAATCATTGAAGATTTTCTAGCGAGATCGTGCTATTCCGCGCATTGTAACATTTTATCATTTAACGTTTAATATATATTTTATATTTTCGTGAAAATATTTTCTTATATAAATACACGAATATCCATTCACAATTTGCATGCATTTGTACATATAAACTTTTGTGATTAAAATAATCAAATTGTTGAACTCAAAACAGTGTGTTATGTGTGTATTATTACTGATGTATAATTCTTACTAAATTGTTTTATTAGTATTATTAGTCGATACTAATAAAATGGCAATACAAATTATTTGAAGTTATATATTTTTCAATAATTTCCAATGGATAAATGAGTATATATTTATTGAATGTTAAACTAATATAAATGTGCTTACAATGACACTTGTGTATTGTGATGCAAAACATCATTTAGAATTATTATTTTTTAATTAACTCTTAAAGATACTCAATGTTTTTACGTATTAACAATTACTTTTACAAGAATGTATTGACCTAAATTTATATACTCAATATTTATCAAAAATATTTAAATATACATATTATTATTAAGAGTTATTCTTTTTTCTTATAATCTTCCTTATATATATTACAAATATATAATTTTAATAAAATTGCAAAATTTTACAAATTCTTATAAAATTTTTATCAAAGCAGAGCCAATTTTTGCTATACTTTTCATTCTTTTTCTTCCGTTGAGTTTATTAGACACGCTGTAAATATTACAATTAATGCAGTAATAGAAAAATACATTACAAAAAACAAAATCGATGAAATATGCGGTTTTTATAGGTGTACTGGAGGTACGGTAGTTTATATAGAGTAATTAACAACCGACCTTCTTTCATTTTCTAAAAAAAAATTTAAGTACTCATTACTTTTGTTGCATGTTTGTTGTTGCATACTTAATATTAATATTTGTTATATATATTATTTTTTGCTGTTTATTTGTTTATTTATTTTTCTACTCTTCAACCATTTAAGTAACTTACTAGGTTCTGTAATGGCATAATGTTATAAAAATGATGGTATTTTGTGTGTAAGTAAGTATTTTGTGTGGAAAGCATACAGTTTCTCTCGTTTTTTTTGGTGCATATCGTATTTTTTAGTGGCTTATATAATAAATTACAACAATTATAAAAATGAAATTTTTTTTGTGGAATTATTCATAATGCTAGTAACGGTGAAATTATAAAATGAAAATTTATTGCCATCAATAATAGCCGCATTCTTTTACACGCGAGTTGCAAAACAACACTGACTTATTTGTCGAACTGCATGTAAAGCAACAACAGAAATAAGCGACATCGTCTATTTTAACCGAGTTCAATTGAACTTGCTTATATTTTAAACGAGCTGAGTTATAGTAGCCGCATTCTTTTGCACGCGAGTTGCAAAAGAACACTGACTTATTTGCCGAACTGCATGCAAGGCAACAACAAAAATAACCGAGTTCAATTGAAGTTGCTTATATTTTAATCGACCTGAGTTATAGTGTTGTATGGTGAAAAAGCAGGGCTATTGTGAATAGACTACTGGAATGTGCTTGGGAAATTTCAACAACACGTCAAATGATTGTAAATATAAACAAAAAGACGCACAATAAAGCAAGTGCAAATAAAAATTTATTTTAAATAAACGAATATTTTTACCACAGATTCCGCAGAATTGTTTCTTTTTTGTTTTTATTTCGTTTATAAATTTCACGAACAACCATATATACCACCAGCTTTGCTAAGTAACTAAAGGGAAATTATATTCAATTAAAAGGGAAATTAAATGCGAGTTGGTGTTCTTTTGAAAACCGAGTTTCAAAGAATGCAGCTAATATCAAAATATTCATTTATTCAGATTCGGATTAAATTTGCTTAAAAGTTACTAGCAAAATTTGTATAAATTAAAAATTTCATGAACTACTCACACCATCTATCATTTAGAGCGATATTTTTAATTAAGCTTTGTTTTTCTTATTTTTTTTTTTTTTGCCAAAATATCATCTTATCAATTTTTCATGCTATAAAGTATTGTATGAAAGGTTTTTTTTGTAAAACTTTCCACATGAAAACCCATTTCCACTTCATTGCAATATTTCGATATCATTGTGTTTTATAATACAACTATGAAATTTGTTATTTTCAGTTGCAAGTTTCTATTCGATATTGCATATAATATTCTTTTACCATACTCTGTATACTCGTATGGACTAGTAGCTTATGAATGCTCATGTTTTCGTATCTCTTATTCATTGGCTTTGGTGCTTACTCTATCACCTTTCTTATTTATTCTTTATATGCATGTATATATGGATACCTGTTCTTATTCTACATTATAGTCATTTATACATTCATCTCCATCAGAGAAAGAGAACTGACTGCTTATGTTCATTTAACTGTGTACATCATGTTTCTATGAAACAAAATTTTCTCCGTGAGATAGCAAACACTTCGAGTGTTTGCTATCTCACGACTATTATTCCATTTAAACTATTATTCTTCATGTCCCTTGTGTTCGGCAGTCAGACAGACAGGCAGGCAGCTTTAAAAAGTACATGAAGTGTTGGTTGGCAATGACGCTTGTATTGCTACGGGTGGTGAGTACCTATTATACTTTTGATGAGGGAATGGAAAGATATCGATACAATCATTCATTTGCACTATTACTTCAATACAGTTATTTTGTATGTAGTATAGTACATAGTATAAATACCTTGTGGCAAAAAAGTAAGCTAGTTTAATTCCTATACTCGTTTTTTTTTGGAAACAAGTAACCGAGTTTGTAAAATTTGTGAAATGATTGCAAATCTATAGAGAATTATTGAATCATTTTTTTTAAAATATCTTCAGGATATAATTTAATGATTCTCGTGTACGATTCATTATTACTGAAGTGCTTGATTTGTGTAGAGGGTATGCACATTATCACTGTACTAGTAAAACTAATTTAGCCTAAGTTCATATTGTTGAAAAAATGCTCTATTAATTAAAAATATTGAAAAAAATAGAGGTAAACAATTTTTATTCTAGTTACATATGATTTCCATGCTCCAGGGACTTACCTGTTCATTTATAGCGCGTTGAATTTAAGATTTCATAAGTAATTTTAGGAAAGGATAAGATATAATTTATGAGTCTAAAAATATGCTAAGCAATTTGATTTCAATCGTTAATAGCAGTTTTCTCTGTTGATATCACTGCCGTATCTTTAACTATATGTAATTTAAATCTGGTACTATGTTATAGCCAGAGCTGTAAAAGAATTGAATCATTACGGAATTCACTCACCCGTAATTTATTTAAAAGCTGCATCAACGAGGCTGCACTCTTTTGCTTCGAATTCATTAAAGAATCACAGACGAACCATTCATAATTCTCAAAAGCTTAAAATTATCACACTTTCCCATTCAGTAAAGAGTGATAATTGAAAAATATCAATCCCATTCTTGCAAGGCTTAAAAATATGATGAATTCATTCAATATTATAATTCTCCTAAACTCTGAAATACTGGAAATATGATATTATTTATTACCATGAAAATCATAGGTGCTTTAGAACAAAACCCATGGTGTTATTATGAAGGTAGAGCAACTACAAAAAATTCCTCTTGGATGTGCCATATGTCAGACATTTAAAATCAGTTTTGTATTGCATACGCAAGGACGCACAAGAATTCCCCTCTTTTCTTGAAGTAATCTGTTGAATCGAAGTGCTCAATTTATATACAAATTAATACATATATGATAAAAAACAATTTGTTATATAAAATAGCGTTTACAACAGCTTGTTGAGGCTCGCACTGTACTTCTGGTGACGACTTGAACATTGATGCCTCTAGCGCAAAATTTTCTGAAATAGGACTATCAAACCAAATATCGGATAGTTCTTTCCATTCTTCAACGATGTGTCGACTTTGCGATGAAGAATTCACACAATCAATTAAATTTTCATTTTATTTTGAACACATTTTAAAATTTATCTCACAAGCTTCACTTGGAAGAAATTCGCGTTTGACAAGAAGTTAACGGATCAGTATATATCTACGCATTATACGTAAATATGCGTATATATAAGAAAAATTCTTGTAGAAGGTCAAACTACCATGAACAAACATGATAGTCCCTACTTCTCAATTTCTTAAAAAGATTATGAAAAAAGAAACAAAAAAATTGTAATCCGAAATAAAATTTCTATAATTTTTGCATTTAATACTTTCTTTATATTTTTATAAGCCAATGCCAACCCAGAAATGAAAGGTCCAACAGCCATACAGATATTTTGTAAACAACAAAACGCGATCAAGAAGGAAAGCTGTCAGCTTGCTACTGAATGGATATCGCCACTCCCATTCTTTTTAGGCTGCAGCCATTTGCTGCTGCATTCATCAACATTTCAATTCTGTGTGAATTCTTTGGGGTTTTCATTCGTGAATTGAAAACTAATAGAACTCATTCATTTTTATTAGCCTAAAGACTTCACACACTGAATGCTAGAAGAAAGGAGTTCAGCTTTTCAAAATTTAAATAAAAGAATTAAAAATGAAAATGACTTTACACTTTTACAGCTCTGGTTGTAGCCTAGACAGACGGCAGCCTAATTCCGGATAAGCGAGTTAATTCGAATTAACTCAGGCATTAATTGCAGCTAATCCGCATCAACTCGATCAGTTAATTCTCAAAATAAAAGAGGATTAGGGCAATTTGCGATGGCAACACTGCTGAAAATTTTCTATTACGAATTTTTCTCGATCCATTTTACAAAATATAAGGCGTGTTCGCTAAAAAAAAACTTTCCAGTTTTCAACATGAAAAGCGTTGGCGAACAAATAAATCCAGCTGTCAATTACGAACTATGAATGTCAATTTACAAGTTTCTGATAGTTTTCAGTTCACTAATAAAACAGCAATCAGCCGTTTAGTTAATCCGCAATACTGTCGTCTGTCAGGTTAATATTTTATTCGGATTAAGTGTATCGGAAATCCGGATTAACGCTGCCGTCTGTCTAGGCTATTAGATTACGTTATGGGGATGCCGCATTACAAGGCCTCACCTATTCCAGTAATTAGATCCATTGTGATATTATGCATACATAATGCTTTCTGAAAGCACCAACTTTTTGCAGCATTTCTAATGGCATTCTTTGAAAAGATATGCCGATCTTTTGTCCGTAAAGTGCATGAGCATGTAGAACTTTTCATTTTTTTTTTTGGCGGAGAATGCTGTTTATGTTTTGAGAATTGTCGTTTGAACGCAAATACCGACTGCTACAGCAAAGAGTCTTGAATTTTGACTGTGCTTACAAAAAGCCTTGTCTTCATCTAGGTTAGGTTAGGGCGCACTTACGCCCATTGTGTTACTATGCTATATTATCCTGTCCCCTCTGTTAAGCGGAACCATTGGGATTTCCTAATGAATTGAGCAATGCCCCTGACATCCATGGGTGCTAGTTAAGTGGTATCTGTAAAAAAGACACTTCCCAGTAGGGTGTGCCTTCTGCGAGCCAAGGCGGGGCATATACAGAGCAAGTGGTAAACAGTTTTCTCCTCTTCCTCATCCTGGCAGCTGCGACAAAAATCGTTGGCCGGTAATCCAAGCCTTGCAGCATGAATACCCACATGCCAGTGGCCCATGAGTACGGCAACTACATTACTGATCGTTTTCCTTCTCATTGACAACAGTGAACGAGTTCTTCTATTGTTCTATTTCCTATTAGTAACACAAGAGCTCTTATCCCGCCATCTTCTGTGGTTATGGTGAGGTAATGTTGTGTGACAAGAATATTGCTTATTGCAAGCGAAATTCCTGCTTGATAAGATGGATAGATCTCTTGCAACCTAGTGCCCGATCTCGCCAATTCATCTGCCTCACAGTTCCCTCGAATATCCCTATGCCCCGGTACCCATACAATGTGCACATTGTAGTGCTCCGTTAGCTCGTTTAGAGCTGAACGGCATTTAAGGGCAAGTGCCGATTTGACGAACGTGCCTGCGAGAGATTTAATGGCGGCTTAACTGTTGGTGTAGATATAAACATCTTTGAAAGATATTGTATTACATCGATCACATTGCCGCCTCCTTTATAGCCATAATCTCAGCTTGAAAAACACTGCAAAAGTCGTGTAATCGGACTTAATCTTAACGCGTAAGGAATCAGAAAAGACGCCACCTCCTACCCTTCCCTCCAATTTGGAGCCATCTGTGTACAATTGTACCGATTGAACTCCAGTTTCGTTGACAATACCCCTATTCCATTCATCTCTTGAGGGTATATGGGTTGAGAATCTATTGTCAAAGCGTGGTATGAGAATGGTATAGTCGATGGCATTCGGAATTGTAGTGCACTCCCCCCGGATAAATATACAGTGAGTAGATGCAATAGCGAGTAGAGTGCTTTTGACGGGGTGGTTCTTAGAGCACCTGTTGTCAATACCGCTCATTTGGACAGGATTGATAAGGAGTGGTTCATTACTTTGGTGAGTGTATTTAATTATTTTTCCGATGATACAAGTGCCACATCATCTGCATAAGCCACCACTTCGCAGTCCGTGGCCTGTAATGATATGAGAACTTCATTGATGGTCAAGTTCCACAGAAGAGGCGACAACACACCCCCTTGTAGAAAATGTAGAAAATGTTAATGATAGGTGTACATTTTCATCTAAGGGATATCTGTGAAGTATTTCATAAGTGTAGGTATATTTTACTACTTTAGAAGAAAAAATCTCTTTACAGTCGGCTGGGGCCGACCAAATTATACCCTGCATATGTAGATATATATAAAAAGTTTGCGCGAATATCCATCTTTTTCTTTTATTTCCACTTTTTGAGAAACAATTTTTGCATATAATACTAATTTACTAATATGGTTGACTTTGACGAAGTACTTTGTAACTTATGGGAGTTTTAAAGGGGATAATATAAAGGAGGTTTTTAAGATAATTCCAAGGCTTAGTATGGAAGCTATATAAAAAGTGGACGTAGTTTACCTTTTCATTGTAAATCTAATTAATTTTACAATATTAATCCACACCTTAAATTTGGTTGTCCTACGTTCAATAGTTTGTAAGTTAATGCGGTTTAAATTTTTTTAATTTTCGCAACTTTGTATGGGAGCACCAATAAGAAGTAGGCGTGGTACGCTGATTTTTTGTCAGATTATTTCTGACTACCATATTAATCTATGTGTCAATTGTGGTTATTCTAGACAGAAGATTGCCGAAGTTACAGCTGTTTCAATTTAAAAGAAATTCGGTCATTTTGTATATGGACTACTATAAACAGTGGGCGTGGCAAGTCCATTTTCTGTGAGTCTAGTTATTCTTAGTATACTAATCCATACCTTAATCTCATTTCTCTAGGCTAAATGGTTTATAGGTTATGGAGCTTAAAAGTTTTAGTTTAATTCCCTCGACTTTGTATGGGATCCTCAAGAAAGAGTGGGCATGGCACGCTGATTTTCTGTCAGATTATTTCCAACTACCATATTATTCTAAGTGCCAATTGTGTTTATTCTAGACAGAATATTGCAGTACTTACAGCTGTTTAAATTTAAAAGAAGTACAGACACTTTGTATGGGAGCTACTATAAAAAGTAGGCGTGGCTAACCTATTTCTGGCAAGGTTATGTAGTAGTATAATGTGACTCTATGTGCCAAATATTGTTGTCCCAGACGGTATATTAAGTGAGTTATAGCAAGTTAAAGATTTTGAAAATTTCGTGGTTAGTCGCTTTGAATGCTTGGTGTGGGCGTGGTTATTGACCGATCATGCCCAATACCAATCCCCTCTGTACCCTTGGATCAAGGGTTACTTATGCCAAATTTCGTCAAAATAGCTCAATATTTCCTCAAGTTATCGTGCGAACCAGCCAGGTGACAGACAGACGTACGGACGGATGGACGGACATCGTTAAATCGAAAATTTAAGCGACGCTGATCACGAATATATATCTATATCTATATCTCCGGAGATTCCTTCAAGTGGACACAAACATTGCATTATGCATGGTATAAAAATTGGTGTGGCAATAGTCAAATTTTGTCTGTGTTTATAAAAAAACTATGTGTTCATTTAAGAATTACCTGTGAATAATTTCAATTTTAATCACTTTATATCAAAATAAAATGAAAGTAAACGTTTCAGTTTTTGGATTTTGTATGTACCAAAAAAAATAGCGCTGGCTAGGTCATGTCGAGCGAATGGAAGAACACGCTCCAGCCAAGAAGGTGTTATATTCGGATCCCGATGGAGGACGACGCAGAAGAGGAAGACCTGACTTCTGGTGGAAAGACCTAGTACTGGAGAACCTGACGGCGCTTGGAGTTTCTAACTGGCACCAGCTAGCGAAGAACAGAGATGGCTGGCGAAGCATGCTATATTCGGCCTAAATCGATATTCGGTTGTTATGGCCACATAAGTAAGTAAGTAAGATAGGTGTGGCAGTAGTTGGATTTTGTCTATAATCACATACTTTGCTATATGGTCGCTCTTTTTACAGCATTATGCTATAACGGCGTTGTATTTATTGGATTTACGGCCTAAACAAATGATGTGCTGTTTTGCCGCTTTGCCCCATTAATGGTGAAACAATTTCTAAATAATGCCTACAATTTTTTTATATGGAAATAATATTTTCAACATTCAAAAGTCGAATTCTATACATTTTTTGTGTGACATTATTTCAGTTTTATTTGCAATAATGTCGAAAAAGTTTCATAAAATGTTTCGACATCGTTGCAAAAATGTTTTCATATTAATACGGTATATTGCCATAACAGTATAGTAATCGTCTTGGCATTATGCGGTGGAACTTTTCTTCCAATATTTTTATGTGAGTTTAATTTCGACAAATTCGGAAGTGTTCAGCTTGTTTTGATCAACTATTTCAGTGATTTGACATAGAATTTGTTGAATATATTTTTCATCCCAAATGATTGGACTTAATTGTACCTAAGGATACTAGTTCCATTCTTCTCTCTGTAAATTCAACAAAAATTTTTCAGGAGTATGAGTAATTTTCCTGTCGATAAGTTATAAACAACTCTTTTTTTTTTTTGTTAGCTTATTTTTTTTTTATTGAATCTTTCTTAAATACAAGAAACTAACAATAAGTATTCAAATCTTACAAACTAAATAAAACTATGTGATATCCCCTACGTTCCATCACAATTTGGTGAGTCGCGAGATGTAGCAATTTTACAGCATATTCAGTGTGTCTTTTCTTTTTAATCGGCGATGCCCCTTGCTCAGCAACAATTGCCTAGCAAGGGGATTCGGATGATTGTGTAATTTTTGAATGTAGCTTCTGCAGGACATTGCAACTTCCTCAGAAATTGTGGATACATTTAAATCTCGATGGATGTTAACGTTCCTCATATACCAAGGCGCGTTTACAATAATTCGCAGACACTTGGATTGTATTCGCTGCAATTTTTCGATATTAGAGGGAGATGCGGTGCCCCAAAACTGAATACCATAAGTCCAGATTGGTTTCAGGATTGCTTTATATAATAGCACTTTGTATTCAAGATTCAACTTTGATCTTTTGTGTAACAGCCACCATAACTGATTCATTTTAAGCTTGATCTGAGTTTTCTTTGCCTCTATGTGATTTTTCCATGTCAGCCTTCTGTCGAGGTGAATACCCAAATACTTTGTTGAGGAACATTGTGGAACTGATTGGCCATTAATTTTAAGTGGGGGACATGTATCTAGCCTTAGCGTGAAGGTTACATGTACGCTCTTTGATTCATTGACTTTTATACGCCATTTTGCTAGCCAGATTTCGAGAGAATCGACATGAGTCTGCAGGAGTTTAGTAGCTTCTATGGGGTTAGAGCGAGAGCACAATATTGCCGTATCATCAGCAAAGGTCGATATGAATGTATAGTTATTGTTGGGCATATCTGAAGTGTATAAGAGATACAGTAAGGGACCCAAAACGCTTCCTTGAGGAACGCCAGCGTGAATATCCAATGGATTTGTTGTATAATCCTTGTGATGTACGAGAAATTGTCTTTTCGTGAGGTAGCTACTAAGCAATGAGGAGACATTTGCAGGCAGTAATAGTTTGAGTTTGTAAATAAGGCCATCGTGCCATACTTTATCGAAAGCTTGAGTGATATCAAGAAAGACAGCTGAGCAATACTTTTTTTCTTCAAAAGTGTTCCTTATCAGAGTTACAATGCGGTGGACTTGTTCTATTGTGCCGTGCTGTTTTCTAAATCCAAACTGATGTTGAGGAATCAGTTGGTTGAGATTAATAAATGGAGTTATATTCATGACAAGTAGCTTTTCGAATACTTTAGAAAGTAGAGGCAGGAGGCTGATAGGTCTGTACGATGCAACTTTTGTAGGGTCTTTTCCTGGTTTTGCTATCATAATAATTTTTGAAGTTTTCCAGCATTTGGGATAGTGTTTAATACGAAGGATAGCATTGAAAATGTGCATCAGATGAATTACTGAAGCCGGAGGTAGCTCTTTTATCATTTTACCGGTAATTTTATCTGGACCAGGTGATTTTTTTGGGTTTAAATCTTTATAAATTGCTTTGAATATGTCCTTTTTTTTAATTTTGAGCGTTATTGAGCAAGGTTGAGAAGTTAATATTGGTAATGAGGACTGTGAAGAGGGTGGATTGGGTGTAAACACACTTTTTAGGTGGTTTGCAAAAGCCAAACCCTTCTCACAGTTGCTTCTAGCCCAATTACCGTCACTCAAACGGATGGGGGAATCAGTGAGAATTGGCCGATTTGATTTTTTTGCTGATTTCCACAAAGAGTAGTCTGACGCTTCACCAGGTGTTAATTTCGCTATGTGCTCTTCTAACTCTTTGTTGTTTTTATTTTTTAAAGCTTGCTTTAACTTTCGAGTGCAGTGCTGTAGCTGTGTTTTCAGATTCGGTGATCTGCATTCTTGCCATTGTCTTCGGAGTCTTCTTTTCTGTCTTACTAGCAATTCAATATCGGCTCTTTGACCACAACAATTTGCATGAAAAGGCGACTGTGATAAATATCAAAAATACCATGTGATAAGAGCAAGTTGGTCATATGTTACACAAATTCAAAGAAAAGTTTCACCAATTAACTTGACAGTTTCTAATGCGAATTTGTCTATATTTGTATAGTATGTTATCAAAACATTATTCCAACAAACATGTTGTAGTAGACTGAGATCACAAATTATTTCCACCCACTCGTATGTAGTTCACAAAGACTCAGCTTATCTATTCAGTATATTTTGGTACAGCAACCGCCCATAAGAACCACAATCAACATCATAGTCATTATTATTGTCACTCACCATATCGACCATTTTACCTGACATAAAAATATGCTGCTACTGACAACCGACAACCGGCAACAAATCACCCAAGTACAGACAAACTGTCTTACACACACAATTCTCATGTCTTAACAATGTCTGAATACACCTACGTGTACTTATGTATGCGGTGGTGTATTGGCGTATTATGACTGCGATGAACATATGTCCTAGATGACATAAAAAATACAAAAAAAAAGAAAGATGAAATAAAGAAGACCTCTTTGTATTGTTTTACACAAAATAGATTAGAAATAAAAAGCAAGCAAGAAAAGCAAAAAGAAACAAAAAGATTAAAGAATTAAAAAAAGAGCAAATAATAAAAAACACAAAAATGGGTTGGATGGAAAAAGTATCACACTAAAAAAGAATCAAGTGCTCAAGTAAACCGCCTACAAACAATGTTTCAAAGTTTGAAATCTCATTCAACATTGTTCGGACAATGAACAATAACATGGTTGTTTTAGTTAGTACTCTTGCATATTATTTACGTGGAATTATATAGAAACAATTGCTACTGCACGTACAGCACCCAGTTGACTTTTACTATTAACATTTTAGTCGACTTTTTTTTTACAAATTTTATTTTTATAAAAAAATAAAATTTGTAGTGCGAGGGTATGTTAATTTCGATCTGATAAAATCTGAACATCCTTAGATTTCATACAGGACTACTATATTTTGCAACAAGTGGGTGAAGGGTGCCTACTATTTAATGTAGCTCTCATATAAAGCCATTGATAGGATTCTCTTATCTGTTTATAAATAAGTGTGGAAAAATCATATGCTGCTTATAAAAAAGTCGACTTAGGTCGAACGTGGATGCCCTGGCTCAGTGGTTAGTGTGTTGGCCTTCTGATCTGTAGGTCGTGGTTCAATCCCCGGCTCATGCTTGACAAATTTAATATCGAAAAGATTTTTCTTTCGAACGGTGCCCACCTGTCGGCAAGCAATTGGCAATTCTTCCGACATGAAAAAGCTTGCCATGAAAAAGCTTCTAAAAGAACTCTGTGACAAAGCTCAGAAAAAGTGATGTCGCAAGGTTTCTGCCGTTAGGAACCGGCTAAAACCGGTCTCTTCTAATACTGTCCAAAATTTTACACGCACAACAGTAATTGAAGAGAAGCTCGGCCAATGAGCTCTTCGGGGCTTTAAGTGCCACATATTTTTTTTTTATTTTTTAGGTCGAACGTAAGGATATTATTTAACTCTTCCCTCTATTTGATTATTTCTGTGTCGCTGATTTCTTCTTGTTGCAAATAAAAGACGATATTTCTAGAGAGAAAAAAGAAAATATAATAAAAACGTTGAAGGATCTTTATTATAGTTGTTTTTATTGTTCTTGTTGTTGCTTGATTGCAGTGCATTCTGGTTAGTTTTCTTGTACATTTTGTTCTTGTTGTTTTTTGGTATTTAGTTGCTCAGTTTAGTTAAGCATTTCATGTTTTATTTGCAATTACAACGAGGGTAGTATATGAACTTGAATATAAAGGTGAGAGAGGGTAAGAGGGTAAGAGGGGACAAAAAAAATATTATAAAACAATAAACACAAAAACTATATGAGATCATAAAGTTAAATCTAAATTTGTTTGCGCCATGCTGATAGTGAAGAGGTTTTTGTTGTTATTAAGTATATTAATGTGAGGAGGAGAGATGGTGTTGAGAATATATATTTAATTAAAAGTATAATACAAATAATACGAGATATAATACAAATACTTACCAGATGATTAAATTCATAGAGTTATTCAAATCACAAAATTATGACATTAAAAAAGAGTACCATTTTCATATCATGAAATGAAATATATGTGCTTCTGAAGAATGACATTCTTTTTTACTTTTTCTTTTTTCTTTTTCTTTTTAGAAGCTTTTTCATGGCAAGTTTTTACTGTCGGAAGAATTGCCAATTGCTTGCCGACAGGTGGGTACCGTTCGAAAGAAAAATCTTTTCGAATTGAAGCTCGGCCAATGAGCCCTTTGGGGCTTTAAGTGCCACATATTATTTATTTATTTTTTTTTTTTTTTCGAAGAATGACATTAGATTATATTAATGAATTACTATTTAAATCGGTTGAAGATTTAATTTTATGCTAAATATCCTTTTCTGTTTTTCTCTTTTTTTTTCTTTTGCTATATATAAAAAATTATCTATATAATTGAATACTTACTCTGGTGTAAAATTGTATACTTTAATACATACTACATATTCAAGAGAGTACTAATGAATTCCTCTACTTGAATAAGATTACAAACATTCATAAATGTGTAAGTAGAGAATAAAAGGCAACCTAAATAAAATCACCACGAACATTTTATGTCAAAGGCGAAAAATGTATCCTATTTTCCTGAAATCGTATACTAATATGTACTCATACTTACATATCATTATCATCATTTTTTCTTTACTTAACTTTTCCTTTATTAAAACCCCAAAATTATGCCACAAATGACATGCTTGCTTTTATTTGACATATCAAAAAGCAGACGTGAAGCATATAATACGTACTAGTATATAATGATATCATATTTTATGTACTCATACTCATACTCTCATACTTACATAAATTGGTATATATTGAGGTAAAATACTATACCATACCATATGTGAGTTACATGAGCAAATACTACATGTATACCATTACCGTACAAGTGCTAGTATTTGTACAAATTTTGTACAAAGGGTGTGTGTGTGTATGTGAATATGGTAGTTAGTTGTAGGTATTTGGAATTGTTTAAATCGTAGTACTACTACGATTAACTTAATTTCTATTTGGTACAATATAATTTTCTTACATGTTTTACTATATCTACATTCGACTTTTTGACAATTCGACTTTAATGATGATGTTGCATATTCAATAGTTTATACATATGTCTTTTCGATAGCTTATTTAAATATTGAAAATTATAAAGAATATGTCTATATAATAGGTAAAAAAGAACCGTGGTATTGGGGGTATAGTGTCGGTTTTTCGATCTTCTTTGAAGATACAAAAAATTATAACAATAGTCAATTATGCTAAGAATTGTCTGATATTCTAAAAAGCTACCAGAATACTGTGAATTTTCGAGCTGAATTCTTTACAAATTAGAGAGAATTGCCAGAGAAAATCTGGAATTAATACTGACGTATGGAACTTATTAAAATCTATATATTAAACTGTGGGACGAATGTGTCTGCTCCACAGTAATTCTTAATTTAACCAGCTTGTGTTAAATATGTGTTTTTTGAAAAAGTGTGGGTTTGATCAACAACAAATTTTTTGAAACAAATGGGCAATAAAGGAAATAGTTAAAATTCAGCAAGATAGCTAAATTTGTATAGAAAATAGGCATAACTTTTATTCGATTTTTCCTCATTTTCAAATACATTTATTAGCATTTAAATATAATCACATGTTGTGCATATCAACTTCATAGCTATATAATTTCCTGGGCAAAATATATAGCTATATTTTGTTTTGTGAAAACATAAATAGAAGCGAACTTGGGGTATGGGGTATATGTGTAGTTTTCATCAGATTCCATCAATTTTTGGAGTTCTTGCTAAAAAAATTATATATATATTCGCTAATTGTACAGATGTGTCACTTTGTGTATAAGCTTGTGGTAAGATAACTGATTTGGGAATAAATTCTCACAATATAAAACTTTTTTGCAGTGTCCTTATTAACATAATAACTTTTGAATTCTTTTAGATAAAAATGTCGAAAGAAAACATTTTCTATTTTACCATCCATCAAATAAAACATATTTTTATCGGAAATACCATCCAATTCCAATGAAAGTTCTCACTACAGAATATATTTTCATAATTAAAGCTTTAAAATTTATATTTATATTTTCTTAAAATACTACAAAGGTGTGTGTATTAAAAGTATCTAAATTGAATCATAGCACTTAAAAGCAAAGATCTGTTGAAATTTCTTTTCATAAATTCTCTATCTTTCGTTTACCTCTAAATTAAAATGTCGAAATATACCTATGTATAAGCTATTGTACTCCGTAAAATATGTATACTGATATCTTTGCATATACTCGTATGTTCTATTGAGTATTATTATACTTACATAGTATGCCTAAAGGTATGCAATATTATTTATACACATAGATTGGCCTGTTTACAAACAATGGACATGCTTATGTGACCACAAACCACATAAGAGTAATTTGGTAAACAAGTTTACCGCACATAAACTGCTTTGTATGTATAGGTGCACGAGTTTATACAAAACTCTAGCATGTAATAGAGTTAATTATTAAACTTGATAAATTCCTACGTGGTCGTTGTAAGGAAAATAAGTTAAAAAATAATATTTACAAAGTTTAGGTGGTCTATTAGTCATCTATCAATAATTTTATTCCTGTAGTAATCATAATATATTAAAAAGAAATTGTTTCTTTCCATCGTCTTTAATTATGGTTACTATTATGGTTAAAGGCACAGGCGTTTTATTAGTCTATAAGTATGCAGACAATAAACAAACATTATTTGCTTGTGCTGGGCGGAAAAATAGCTCTTATAAAAGTTGTTAACTTATTGCCATTAGTAAGACAATTTATTCTTATGTACATAGACTGTGTAAATTCAAACATATGAAGTGAAGTGTAGTCGTTCTAAATGTAAATATGCCTTATGGCAAACAATATTTATACTACACTAGTTAAGTCACTTAAATATAGATTATATAAAAGAATATAAATATTTAATTTATTATGAAATTTTCTTCACTTGTATTTTCTTTTTCTTATTTAATTGTTATATTTTTAGATTGTCTAAATTTGATGGATATATACATTTACGATAATATTTTGCTATTGTTTCATTGATTGACCTACTTGTATCATTTTAAATAAAAAATTTCCTTTCTCGTGTTATTAAAGCAGCAACTGATCTTTCGCTTACATCGTATTATGAGGAATATTTAAAGCGTTAATTGATTCTTATGTGCTGTACGTTAATATTTTCAACTGGGACTTCGATGAAAGCATAAATGAAGTATATATTGAGACAATTTGTTGTTTGTTGTAATTTGTAAAGATATGTATGGCAAATTGATAAATTTCTTTTCACATTCAAGTCTTTTGATAACGAAATGCTTTACCATTTATTGAATTATGGAAAATTGCTAGGAATCAATTTCTGAAGGTGGAATATGAAAAAAATTATATGATTATATATCACTGCAAAGATTAAAAATATCGTAAACTTTCTATATCTCACTATGTAAAGACTATACAACGCAATGAACATTATTCTACTGAGCCTATCGATGGTCACTCTAACATGTAATACTTTAATAACTATAGTTGTCTGTCTTCGCGCCACTTTATATAAAAACTTTATACGAAACTTTGATCTGTGAACTTTGTAACTTGGGAAGTAAGTTGACTTTTCTTGTTTTGCTTTATTCAACGTTCAAGTAGGTTATTATTATTGAATTCAAGATTACACTTGACGTCTTTTAAAGAATATTAACTTATTGGCTATTATCTCTATTGATCTAATAATAATAGTTATATGTACGTATAATTATATATTCTCAGTAAATCAATGACTATGCAGTACAACAGAATCAAATTCATCCATCGAGCAGATGATTTTTGAAGTATTTTTTAAGTATTTAGAGCTCGATTCTGATGGTGCTAGGCATTTTAAAATATTGACTCGTCAAGTCTAAGTTTATAAAGAAACTACTTGTGGAATGAGGATATTTGGGGTGATTTTTCAGGTCTTAAAAGCGCTCCAAATATATTTTATAGGTAAACTTTTACAAACCACAGCATAATAAATTTATTGGCCATTTATATCATTGACAATATTATACAAAACTTTACTATGACATCTTTGAAAGGATTGTGTTTCAGTTTTAGAGGGAGACATTTTTATTTTAAAGGAAAGTATTCTTCATTTCATACTAAATCATTTGAACAGCGGCACTATAAGCGATGAACATCCAAGTTTCAAGTATTTGAGCTGAGCTAACCGGTTTGGTCATATGGCATCAAACTATGGGAAACAACTTCAAATTCAAATATAGAAATATTGCAAAGATTCCAATTCAAGACCCTATGAATGATAGCAAACGCTCCGTGGTACATTTCCAATTCGCAAATTCACCGGGACCTTAGCATACCGTCAGTTAAGGAGGAAGCCAAAAGCACCGCTGCTAAATACGTTGAACGGATAAGATCTCATTCCAACTCATTCCATTACTTCAGCTTCAAATATTATTTCACGACCACAAATATTCACAAGGATGACAAGAAAAACGCCAGTTGATCTTTTTACAACTTAAAATTGAAATGAGAACCAATTAGCGATGTTTCAAACCGAACTCACGCAGCACGACTTTCTTGTTATATAAATATTGCTATTATTAAAATTTTGTAAAATATCTTTAGTTATAGATAGAATACAATTATATATTAAATAACAAAAAAAAAAAAATGAGCTCTGCTAACCGAAATTATTTTAGAATACATATAAAATATTTTGATGATTCTCAGCTTCAGTATTGGTATATAATATATATATATATATATATATATATATATATATATATATATATATATATATATATATATATATATATAAAAAAAAAAAAAAAATATGTGGCACTTAAAGCCCCAAAGGGCTCATTGGCCGAGCTTCTTCTTCCATTACTGTTGTGCGTCTTATATTTTGGACAATATTAGAAGGGACCTACTTATTTTAGCCGGTTCCGAACGGCAGAACACTTGTGACATCACTTTTTCTGAGCTTTGTCACAGAGTTCTTTAAGAAGCTTTTTCATGGCAAGTTGTTACTGTCGGAAGGATTGCCAATTGCTTGCCGACAGGTGGGTACCGTTCGAAAGAAAAATCTTATCGATATTAAATTTGTTATGCATCAGCCGGGGATTGAACCACGACCTACAAATCAGAAGGCGAACACACTAACCACTGAGCTACGGCACCCACCACCCACAGCTACGGCACCCACATATATATATATATATATAAATATTAAATATATATTATATATTATTTACAAATATTAAAAAAAAAAAATTAAAGCTAAATAGATTTTAACAAAGCTTCGATCAACTGTTTGTTTTAGGTAGACTCCTTGTCTCCTTCGACTAAGTTTTACACTACGATGTTGAATTCTCAAATTAATATGTCAACATGTGTGGTTTTATTTATAAAAGTATTTTTAGAAAATAATTCATAATTTTGAAATATTAAATATGATAAAACTGTGAAAGTAATTTTTATTTTGTTTGTAAATAACAATTTGTTTATAAATCTTTTGCTTTAATTTCAATTAGACTTTCAAATTTTTGCCATTATTTATACAATCACATTAGGTTGGGTTGCTGTTGGGTAAAAAAAAAATTTAGTAGCACTGAGATGCTCCGAAGGCATACTTTCAATGAAGGAATTGTCATACTCTAGTCCACATATATTTTATTTAACACGTTTATTTATTTGTTTTATATTTACATTTCCTAAATTCCATTACATTCAGTATAATGGTAATAGATCTATGGGTTTGTACTTGGATACAAATTTGAACAATTCACCTAGTCTCTTGTTCTCGATTGCTCACTCTGTAAAACCAGTGAACAAACATACGCAATTAAAAGTCAGAGAATTTATTTCTTTGAGAAGCACATAAGTACATACAAAGACATACTGGTACAAAATTCCATTGAATATTGTATGTCCGTTTGAGTATTGTTTAAAGTGAAATGTAAAAGGATTCAATAAAAAAGTTTGATCTATTCATTTCCATCTTTCATTTCATTAGATACATTAAATACAATATATTTGGATTATTTGTTTGAATCAAATGACTACACTTCAAAAAAAGAATAATAATAAAAAGAATCGAAAAGAGTCATCTTAGCCAAAACAACCAAAACGTGCAATCAAAATATTTGGCCTGTGAAGAATGGCTCTCAGGCTGAACCTGCTGTATTATGAATTGCGGACACTTTTGGAGGATATTCTTTACCACAAAATATACCTAAACATTGATTCTCTTAAGACAGTTTTGATTCGACCTATGTATAATTTTCGAATGGATGAGGTGGGGCTATTGATGATTGGCCAGTCCGACTTAAGACGTCCGTGAAATGCCAAATGAAGAAATTTGCAATAAATGTTTGCTTTTTGTATACAATATATATGTACATATATATATATATATATATATATATATATATATATATATATATATATATATATATATATATATCTATATATATATATATATATATATATATATATATATATATATATATATATATATATATATAGATATGTGACAAAATTGATATATAGATATGTGACAAAATTGGTCCAAAATATATTATATAATAAAATGTGTGTAACATTATATATGTCCCTACTGAGTATAAATAAAGCATTCTATTTTCTATGTTTAAACGCATGTCGCAACATGATTTGACATTTTTTCTACGTTAGTACAATATTTTTCGATACTAACTCTTTTGAAATTATTTCATACATGTAGCTGTATTTAACACTCTATGCAGCAACAAATATTTATATATAAAATCAGAACCATAAAACTTTGTCATACTAGTTTTTTATAATTTGTCTCCAAGACTTTGAAACTTCTTTATGTATAATATGAAAACGAAGGTAACACACTAAATTCGCTTTCATATATGTCTAAGAGAATTCGAAGAAATTCCGGAACGTTATATTTTTTATTTTAAATTGAAAAGAAACCCTGTTTTAAGCTCTGAATTACCATTTGCAAAAATAGAAAATGTATTGTGGTATATATTGAGTAATAAATGAGACTAATAATAATTAAAAGTTGAAGAAAATTTATTTATTAACAATTATGTTTCTTAGTGCTGAGGACACATTATGTCTAGATGATGAATTTATAGTAAAAGTTCTTAAATTATGTTTCTAAATATCGTTATGATTAATTCTTAATTTAGGTTTCATCACGGTTATATGTATTAAAAAGACTTGTATTTTATTTTATTTTGTCGTCTTCTTTCAGCTCACTGTCTACATGAAAATCTTTTTGAATTGTGACTTTTGCTTTATGCAACGTACGCTTTTTTATGAACTATGTAGGAGCGAGACAAATGAAACAGTTTACAAATGAAGAAATATTCTAATGCGATGATGACATGCAAAACAGAAACTTGACTTTGCAAATTTCTGAGATTTTTCTTAAGTTCTTCTCCACTAGAGACAGACATCAGACAAATTGCATTTTACAGCATTGATATGTATATATGAATATACGACATTAGTATCAGAAGACGTACATACTTTAAGTACGCATGCATGTTAGATGTATGTATGAATGTAAAGAAAAAATATAAAATAAAAAAACAAGAAAATAACATCAATCAATAGATGGCAAGCAGCTTATTGACACAATTTTCTAAATATAAAGTACGAGCATTTTCAGTAAAAGTCAAAAGATATTGTATGAACATCTAAAGAGGTCTCTATTTTTGTTATGAATCAATGACAGATAAATTCATAAGTAACAAAGGGGAAAAAAAATGAACTGACAATTTAAATGCAGTAAAGTAAAGTTTTATCTAAAAGCATTAAAATTCTTTAGTGCCTATTAGCAATAATGTAATAAAATTTGTTGATTTAATAAATTTATTGGAAGTACTCAGATCTTTTAAAATGCCTTTAGGACTTTAGTGCTATGTAGGTTTCATATACAGATAGGTTTTCATAAGAGAACAATTCTTAGATAAATATATAAATAAAAACATCCTTTAAGATTCTTTAATTTCTATTTCAAGTCCTTGCCGGTGTGAAAGAGTTTTGTGATAATGCGATACGAAAAGATCTCTTCTGTCAAAATTTAATACACACAACAACACTGGTTCAGATCCTCAGCCAAAGGATTCTGTGTAGTACTTTGAAAAATTAATTAAACAATATTTTTAGAATCTGATAAAATTTGTGTTGCAAAAGGCAACAAAAGAGTTGATAAGAGCCAGTTATATTGTAAATTATGAATTAGAAGGTACTGTAACTGGGACCAAGGACTATGTGAATCATATGCAAAGAAACTGTCCTAAAATTTGTAACTTTCCAAAGCAATTAAGTGCGTAATTGAAAGCCCAAAAATTATGGTTATGAATTTTCTGATAGTATTTTGCATTGAGTGCGGGGCATACTCCATGGGAATATCATATGACACTCATAGGCATTATAAAGAGTTCAATTTGCTTCTGCTGTCTGGAGTGAACTCAGGATGATACATATGACTTTCTATGTGTCACGTCTTTCCATGCCCTTGTTCTGTCTGACGCATTTTGGGAGAGATGTGTTGGCCGTGGTATATTCCTTTTTCCCTGACGAATTTCAGCGACTCATGCAAATATCGAAGAAGTTGGAAAAGTCTAGTTTTCAAATTATCCATTCTATCCTATCAGGTCTTCGGTAAATTGTTGATAATTTCAAAAGATCTCTAAATATCCACATTGTATTGGACTTTAATGAAATCATACACTTAACTACTACAGAATTATGATAGAAAATAATAAATAAGGTTGTACTCCTATAAAATATGATTTTAAATAGTAATCTGAACATAAGATGATATAGTAAGTGTGAAAATGAGTGAAATGCATAAATTCTGAAAACATTGAAAGCAATGAGGCTTAGGGTTGCATATGAAGGAAAATATGCAAAGAAATAGAAACTTCAGAAGAACGTGTATGGAATAAATTTCATATATAATAGTAGTTACTACAAACATAATTAATGATGCAAGCGCTATAACTAATGTATACATATTCGATTAAGCCAACGGTGAAATGGTAACACAACTATGTTACAATACTGGCATTAAAAATTTGTATTTTTTGGTCATTTGAAATATTTTTAGTAAATCATGAATTAACTAGAGAATAAATAATGTCCTACGCATAAGTACATTTCATTTTCGATGTCAAAAAATGTACAAATTAACATGTATAACCACTTTGAAAATTAAATATAGGTATTTTAATATTTTTATATTTAGATCAAATATAAGCGGAAAAAAAATTATTAGCTGAAAAGACGCAAATGCTACTTCAATAGGAAAGCACTTACTCAGTAAACTAGAAATTAATGTTACTCATTTTTAAGCAAATTCATTAGCTGCTGCTACAAAGTACGGCAAATATTATTGTTCAATACTTACCATTACATTGTAAAAATGTTAAAGTACATTGTTTTATGCGAGCAAGCATTTTTCTATGGAATAACTGCAGAAATTTCTCTTACTTTGATTAAAATTTTTATATACCATTAATTTGAAGTAGCAACACTAATGGGTCTTCTGAAATGATTAATATTTGTACATAGTATATTATTAATTTAATTAAAATTCTATTCTTTGTAGAATTCTGCTTTTGCTCATTTTCATCTATCATCTAAGTTCTAATACTTTCATATTTCGCTCTTTAATCTGTAGTAGACTGCTTTTAAAGACTGTTTTGTAAAATCGTTTCATACAGCTAATTCGCTACAACATGCTTGCATGCGAATTAGAGCGCGAATGAAAAAGTAAACAAATACATATTTAGCTACTATAAAAAAAACTAAAAGGGCTTGAAAACTTCTGAAACAATGCATTAATTTGTTGAATGCCAGTATGGATCAAAATTTTGTTTACCTCATTCATTTCAAGCATTGAAAGTGAAGTTGTGGGGTAAGTATGTTCAGAAGAAATATTGAAGCGAAAATATGAATGATAGTTAATTATACATTTCACTGCTCTAGGAGCGATTTCTTAGGATAATCTTAGTATTTCTTTTTTTCACAAAACTATATATTTTGTAGAGGAGCTCCACTAAGAAGCGGCGGATGGGGTAAGTATGAGTGGAAATGTTTAGGAGGAAATATTAATAGGAGTCGTTCAAACATTTAACTGTTCTAGCGGCGATTTCTGGGTATTCTAGCAGTTATTTCTTGATTTTCTGGTATTTTGAAAATTGATAACTAACTCCAGGAAACACCTCTAGAGCAGAGGAATATATAACTAGGACTCCCACACAAATTGACCGATAAACTTCTAGAAATCGGTCCCAGATCAGGAATATTTTTGTGCTTTCTGGGGAAGAAATGCTTGAAATGATTTGATTTGATCCAATTGACCCACCTTCATATACAATACGTAGTCAATATAATTACCATATATCATAGACATCATATTGAGCCCCTAGAAATATATTTTACCTACCTACCTACGTGAATTATATAATTTTGGTTTTTCACAACAAAATAATTTTTAGAGAATGCTCGGAATGATACTTCCAATTGCGATTTGAAATTCGACAATTTATATTCGTTAATATGAAACATGAAGGTTTAGAGATTTGACTATGTCAATTTCATTCTACCACTCACTGGCCACTAACACATATAAATTCGAAAGTCTTTTCGCAGTTTTTTATGTTAAGAACTACAAGAATTTCTTCCTGTAAATTATATAGTTTTCGTATAATTCATATTCCAACATACGAAAGAAAAAAATTCATATGCTATGCAGTGCACACATATTTCTAAATTTATTATCTCATTTCTCACCACTATTTATCAATTCTAAACAACATGAAAAGAATATTAAAAACTTATATGTGCATTTCGTTCTACACATACTACAATATTATCTATTGTCAAACATTTTGTCCTTTGTCTACATTAAATTGCTTTTATCCAAAATCGTCATTCATCATATGAAAAGGTAAATATAATGAATGAATTAAAGTGTGCGAATATGAACAATGGCAAATTAATGCCTTTGTTCTTCATTCACTTCTATTCATATGTTGAAATCTAGGTATGAAACATAGATGGATGAAATCGGTCATTTTCAATATTCAGTTTCTTGTGAATATGTGATTTTTTATGTCGTCCGTGCTTAAATCGTTTAACATTTATATCTATGCTGATTGTCTGGACAATCCAGACAATAGTTTTTCGAGCCAGTCAAATAATGTAACCTTTGGTCTAGTTGATTACTGATCTTTGGCTATTATGCTCCATTATTTTATGCCATTATTGATGTGAGTTTGTGCGTGAGTTTGTCTTTCTTACGTACTTTCACAATTTCTTTTATGTTCATTTATTATAAAAATTTATTGCAACATTATGAGATATTTGCACGATTTTTCGATTTTGATGCGTGAATTTACCCTTAGCCAACCAATATCTTACGAGGTTCCATAAAAATGGTCTGAGTCAAAAGTTGGGGTATTGGGTAGGAATAAAAGGTTCCACATTTACAACAAAGTTTTAAGAAAAGAAGAAGTAGAAAAATGTGTAAGTCACCCCACAGCTACCTAGGACTAGCCAACAGATGAGTAAAATTTATGACCGACCGCAATAAGCTATTTTCACCCCTTATTTGTACTTCTATATACAATTTACATTTTTATAAACTTCTCTTTCACCGCTCTCAGGGTACTTCTTGCCTTTAGAGTGGTGAAATAAAATTATAAATTAGTCTACAATATTTTCTGCAATCATAATTATATCTTATATCCATCATATTCATATAAATTTAACCTTCAAGTACAAAAAATCGACATATAATCCGATACAGCTTAGTAAGCGGTCGCAGAGCATTCAAATCCATGACCGGAATCCATGAATTATTTCACGACAACATTTCCTCTTATACTTACTTATAACATATCCTCAGATAAGTTCTCTGCAAAAGAACCCTAAGAAACTTGAAAGTTGATAAAAACTCATACAGCTGTTCAGCGATCGCCTTTATATTTACTTCCTGACTTTATTCTTTAGGGCGGCACCAAATTAATTTTGGATCCTGAAAATTGATAAATAGCCTTATGAGTGCTTAGCATTGGAACCTTCAGCAGTAAAATGCAACAGCGAAGCCAATACATTATTTTTTATTAAGATTCCCTCCAAATATACTTACCACGATCTTGTTTGTGACCACATGAAGGAATCTCCGGATTTGGAAAAGTATATATATTCCTGATCTGATCAGTGTCGTGTAAAAAGCTGATTTAACAATGTCCGTCCATTCGTCCGTCGATCACACTGTCTATCACCTGGTTGGTTCGTACGATTGCTTGAGCAAATATTGAGCTATTTTGACTAAATTTGGCATGAGTAACCTATGATCTAAGGGTACAGATGGTGCTAATAAAGGGCATGATCGGTCAGCTACCACGCCCGCATGGAGCAATCAAAGTGACTAACCTCGGAATATTTAAAATGCTGAAGTTGCTATAACTCACTTAATATACCATCTAGAACAACAACAATATTTGACATGTAAAGTTTTGTTATACTTCTACACAATTTTGCCAGAAATGGGTAAGCGTACTACCTATAGTAGCTCCCATACGACTTCGGCAATTTTATGTGAAATCAGGTAGCCACACTTTCTTCTCAATGTGGTTTCCATACAAGGTCGAGGAAATTGAAAATAATGTTTAACCGACATAATTTACTAAGTATTCTGCGTAGGAGAGCCATATTTAAATTGTGGATTGGTGTTGTAAGGATAATTAGATTTGCACTGTTTATTTTAGCCTCTACAACTTCGGCAATTTTTTACTTAGAACAACCATAATTGACATCTAGATTTATATTGTAATCGGAAATAGTCTAGCATAACATCAGCAAGCCACGCTTACATAACCGTCATAACTTACGAATTATTCATCGTAGGATAACCATATTTAAGATGAGGATTAGAATTGCGAAGATAATTAGATTTACAAGAAGGAGGCATAGCACGCCCATTCTTATGGCGGTTAAACATAAAACAAATTTTGAGGCTTTGTATGGGAGCTGGGAATTTGTTTTATATTTAAATTGCGATAATTGCAGTAATTTTCAGCTTAAAACAACTTATTCACCATGAAGATAAGTATTGTCTACCATTAAATGTAGCTTCCATACAAAGTAAGGGAAATAAAAAAAAGATGGATATATAAATGTGCATGGTATAATTCGGTTGGCCCAGGCCGATTGTAAGGTCATTTTTTAAATAAATCTCTATTACTTATTAAAGACTATTGCATATGTTCAACGATATTCGAATTCATTAAAAATACAAAATTAATATGGACAATTTTAGCAAATTTAGCAACTTTTAGGCATTCACTTGAATGTATTAAAGTAAAATTCAACGTATTGATTTTTACTTTAACTACGATTTATTTGAGATTTCTGTTTCGTAAGTCTTCGATGTAGTCCATTAATATATTTTTCATGTTAAATTAAATTTTCCTTACGAACTGTATTGGTGTGGTTTTAGGATCTATTTCAACAGCCCTACATTTTCATTTTGCGTATCATACTTATAAGCATCCTCAATTGATTTGTACATAAAGTACAATAAGTATGTGAGCATGTTGTTTTCAATTTGTTGACAATTTTGTGGATTTTGCAATACCAATCTTTGTAAAAGAAAATAAGAAGAAAAACAAAAAATCCCAGAATATTGGTATATAAATTAGATAAAAAGTACATATGTAAATATTTCAATCGAAAAAGTAGATTACAAGTATGTAAGTATTTTATTGTGTTTTTGAGTTAGTATGTATTTGGGCACGTATATGTGTGCTGAAGTAATGTAAGAGTGTGTAGATATAGACAGAGTATTTTGTATTTTATTTCGTTGTGGTAGTTATTTCTCTTTCAAATCAATACATGTGCAAATATTTACTTACCTTTATTGTGTTATTTCTATTTACTGAAAATATTTATGCTCACATGGTGGACAGGTAGATATGTAGGTGGTACGTACTAATGCATTGTCATCTCTCTCTTTCTCTCTATATCAATTTGAAAATCAAAGATTTCATGGAAAATTGTTAAGAAAGTATTGAAATTAAATGATGAATATCAACATGTGTATATTCATTAGATGATATCGCCGAAGTGTATGCTTATAATTAAAATTCTTTATCGTAGCCTTCACATGCACTATAATTATAATTAGTGAATATTGCGAATAACTCAAACATGTGTTCGCAGTGATATCCACACATATGAGTAATTAGCTTTTACAATATCTTTAGAAACTTGCTCTATACACTATATACATGATAGATATAAAACATATGAATATTATACTAATTTAAAAGGTATTTTGTTCGGCGGTTTTTTTCTCACCGGGAGGAAGTATTTAAGTTTTCTGCTAAGAACCCTTTCTATGGTTACGTTTCTATTAATTACCTTAATTAGTTCTCCTTCATGCCAATGTAGATATTTGTAAATAAATAATAAGAGGTTGTTTTTGAAAGATATACGTACATTTTCTAAGAAACTTATAATGGATTAAAATTAAAATCATTTGTGTTATACTAGATGTTAGAATCTTTATCGAGGTAACTCTGATATAGATTTATTAAACAAATACATACATATTTATATATATATTTAATTAATTAAATAAATGTGATATAAAGCTAATATATACCAACGAATGTTAATAATATTTACAAGAACATTTAAGGAACATTCATAGATATGCTTCTCCCTATAAAACCACATTCTGATTGAGAGGTTCCAATATGGTGGGTTCATCAAAGCAAGTGAATTCACAGAATATGGATATACAGTAGCATTAACAAAACATTTAGGGGTGTTAAGATAAAGTTAGGGGCTTTTAATTAAAGTCATATTAAAAATGTAAGCATTTCTCCATGTGCAGAATAGCTATATGTGGATCACAGGTCTTAAGCCATCCTTCGACGTACGATTGATATGAGGAGTAGAAAATAAAATCAAAATCATTACGACTAAGTGATTGTTATACTGTAGGTTGTTAATATATGTAGTTTTCTAAGAAATATTCTAATTAAACAATACTCCGTCGTTTAACAGGTAAACCCTGTCTAGAGATTATTCAGTTGCTATCATAATACAATTTAAATTAGCATTTAATATAAAGGCTGTGCTCAACTAACCAATCCCCATAATATTTGAAAGCATCTAATTATCAAGAAAACTTAACCATAAGGATCACTAAATGCTTTGGGGTAACCCCTAAAAATGGCTAAAAACTTCAACTCAAACGTCTTTCAGTGAATATCTACATACATTTTTCAATATGTCCTGAAGCATTTTAGTAAACAAAATTTATAATGACTGGATTACTTTGTCTGTTCCTTCCATATTGCTACTAAGCTGTTTCATATGTCGTATTAGTAATATTTAAATTGAATAATATTCATACGGCTATGTATTTGTATATTTTAATTGTTTGAAATAAAATATATACAAGTACATGCCTACCATGCATAAGATTCAATGGATTCTTTGGATTATTAAAATAAATACCTAAGCTACATATACATACCAATACATATGCGAATATACATACACTTATGCAAATATACATGTAAGTCAAGTTGAATGCAAATTGAGATAAGAAACATTTTATTTAAATGCATATACTAAATACATATGTATAATTTTTCTATTTCTTCTCTTGCAATGTCAGCACTAACATAAACATTTTTTTATTGCTTGCTTGCTTGCTACTAGTAGCTACTCTCTCTGGATAATTCTTTATTTATTGCTTTCAATATTGATATTAAATACATGTAGGAGGGATAATGTATTTGAATTTACATACATGTGCTTGTGCAGAATATTTCAAATATCGCAAAATTGTAGCTCTGGTTGCAACAAGAGCATATGCATATATGAATGGCCAATATAAAATAACTAAATCCACTTTATGATATTCCATTAAATGCTAATCCTAAACTTTTCATATAGTTATAATTTTATATGTTATTATTATGAGATATCGATATTTGTTCAAAGTATTATTTATGCAAATTCATACGTATGATCATAAGAGCTTCATAGTTGTTGTACGAAATGAATAAAGAAACTTCTTTAGCTTTATTTAATTTCTTTATTTTTTTATACTAGTCGTTATTATCTTTAATATATTTATCACATTAGTTTTATACTATTTGTAAAATATATGAATATCTTAATGATTGGATATTCCCTTAGTTATATTTTTATTAATAATAATATTCAAGGGGCATATAATTCTTTACAGTTTGTTCCTACATTCTCGTACATGCTTGAATGCACAAACATATCTATACAATTTAACTCAGCAACTCATGTAAAATATTTTTCAAGTTCTTTAAATAGTTTTATTTACGATTGGTATGTATTTAAGTACATTAAGATGTATCTAATTGTTTGGCGCGAAATTTGATAAAGATAAAGTTCGATTCTTTTCGAGTATTACTTCCCAAGGAAACAAAGAGTAATTTGAGATTTCGACCAGTCTACTTTTTACCACCACTATATCCACTCCATATTGTGGCAAATGTTTCCGAGGAATAATTATTGGGAGTCGTGAGCGATTTCTGGGGAGTTATTGGTTTATTTGTTGATTTTATCGAGGTTTTGCGTTCATTATGTAAGGGAGCCCCGTTAAGGGACAAATTTGGGCGATAAGTATGTATGAACCAAATGTTAGAGAGGAAAAAGATGTGTGGTTAGTTACGCCATTCATTGGTATAGAGGCGATTCATAGGTCGTTGTAGGGATATATGCCAATTTTCAGGTGTTTTACGTCTATTTTGTATGGGAGTACTGTAACATGCATATTCGTGTTACAAATTAATAATATTAAAATATAATAATAATAAAAATCTCCTTACAGTCGGCTGGGGCCGACCAAACTATACCCTGCATATGTAGATTTGTATATAAAAAGTTTACTCGAATATCCAACTTTTCTTTTATTTCCACTTTTCGAGAAACAATTTTTGCATATACTACTAATTTACACCCGAAATATGGTTGACTTTGACGAAGTAAAAGGATTTTAAGATAATTCCGAGGCTTAGTATGGGAGCTATATAAAAAGTGGGCGTGGCTTACCACTTTCTAGAAAATCCAATTAATTTTTCAATGTTAATCCACACCATAAATTTGGTGTCCTACGTTGAATAGTTTCTAAGTTATGGTGGTTAACATTTTTGTTTAATTTCCTCAACTTTGTATGGGAGCCCCAATAAGAAGTGGGCGTGGTACGCTGATTTTTCGCCAGATTATTTCCGACTACGATATTAATTTAAGTGTCAATTATGGTTATTGTAGACATAAGATTGCCGAAGTTACAGCTGTTTCAATTTAAAATTTGTATGGGGGCTACGATAAACACTGGGCATGGTGCGCCCATTTTCTGTGAGCCTAGTTGCTCGTACAATACTAATCCATACCCTAAGTCTCGTTGTCCTAGGCTCAATGGTTTGTAAGGTATGGAGCTTAAAATTTTAGTTTAATTCACTCGACTTTGTATGGGAGACCCATGAAGGAGTGGGCGTGGCACACTGATTTTCTGCCAGATTTTTGCCGACTACGATATTAATCTAAGTGTCAATTATGGTTATTCTAGGCAGAAGATTGCAGAAGTTACAGCTGTTTCAATTTAAAATTTGTATGGGGGCTACAATACACAGTGGGCGTGGCGCACCCATTTCAAGTGAGTCTAGTTGCTCATACAATACTATTCCATACCTTAAATCTCGTTATTCTACGCTGAATAGTTTGCAAGTTATAACCGGTAACATTTTTTTTAATTTCCGCAACTTTGTATGGGAGACCCAAAAAGGAGTGGGCGTGGCACACTGATTTTCTGCCATATTATTTCCGACTACAATGTTAATCTAAGTGTCAATTATGGTTATTCTGGACAGAAGATTGTAGAAGTTACAGCTGTTTCAATTTAAAAGAAGTACAGACACTTTGTATGAGAGCTACGCTAGAAAGTAGGCGTGGCTCACCCACTTTTGGCGAGGTTATATAGTAGTATAATATAACTCTATGTGCAAAATATTGATGTCCCAAGTGGTATATTATGTGAGTTATAGCAAGTTAAAGATTTTGAAAATTTCGAGGTTAGTCGCTTTGAATGCTTGGTGTGGGCGTGGTTATTGACCGATCATGCCCAATATCAATCCCCTCCGTACCCTTGGATCATAGATTATTTATGCCAAATTTCATCGAAATAGCTCAATATTTACTCAAGTTATCGTGCGAACCAGCCAGGTGACAGACAGACGGACGGACGGACGGACGGACGGACGGACGGACGGACGGACGGACATCGTTAAATCGAAAATTTAATCGACGCTGATCACGAATATATATCCATGTCTATATCTCCGGAGATTCCTTCAAGTGGACACAAACATCTGACCGAAATGAATATACCATGCATATTGCATTATGCAGGGTATAATAAAACAAAAAAATATAAAAATCAATGTCGCGATCCGGGATCGAACCCGTACACGTAGGCAAAGTCAAAAGCAAAGTGGGACGAACCCACAGAACACTTATGCCAAAACACATAACAACTTTGATGTGTATAATTAAGTTTGTATATTTGCTTGTGCTGTCCTTTAATTCAATTAATGTAAATTAATTGAATGAAGGTAAAAGCACAGGCAAATAAAGACAAACACGTGCAGCAAATATGAGAATTCTTCTTTGGTTTAGCATGTGTCTAATAGATAAGGATCATGCTGAACCGACAATAATCGAGAAAAGCGACTTCTGTCTATGATCGGACAAGTGGCATATTTACACGTGTTTGCCCAGTTAGGATCACTATTGAAGCGTCTTTCTTCTCTTGTAAAAATATTGCAACAACGACCCATTGGGTGAATCAATACCAACGAGTGCTCTTTTGAAGCAGATCCATCTACTGTGCGCGACAATAAGAGTTCTTGCCCTAAAGTGATCCCAGTTACGGGAGCTTTGGGTAGTCAACTGCGAGCCTTCTGCTCTGCCTAAGTAGTCACTTTGGCCACCTCTAAACAGGAGCAACCAGCTCGAGCTGGTCAGTAATATTACTGTCAATTTGACAGTAAGTATGTAATTCGGTTTTCCTCCTACAATAAGAGTTTTTCGCTGTCCTCTTCTTTACCCTCTTCTTTACCCTGGCTGAATGTTACCCCAGCTAGAATACAAAGGCACGCGTTACAGTACCTTTAAGAAAAGGAAGTAGAGAGCAAACTTGTATGAAGGAATTACTGCGGATACAAAATTAATGGAATGAGTCATAGATTTCTTGCTCGGTGGGTATTCCTGAGTAGTTCCTGGGTAGTTAGGGGGATATTTTTTAATTTGCATGTGTCTTTACGTTCATTTTTTATGAGAGCACCCTTAAGGAGTGTGAATTCGAAAACAAGTATATTCAGAGAAACTACTGGAAAGGCAATGTCAGCAATGGAGTTATTTGTCGATTTTGAGGTGTTTTCAAGCTCTTTCATATCAGAGCCTTCTTAGCAGATAGCGAAGTTTAAAACTGTGGGCGATTCCTTGGCAGCAAGGAGGGATTTTTAAGATACTTTTGTTCTTTAGAAATAGTGATGTTTTAGAGAAAATGTTGGAAACGAGAAATTAATGAGGGTCCGTCACACATTTGATCACTACTGTATATTGGCGATTCCTTGGAGGTTCTGGGGTAATTCGCGATTTTCAAATATTTGTTCATATTGTATTGAAGCTCCCTTAAGGGATGAAGATAGAGAGTAAGTATGTTTGGAGAAAATATTGTGGAGGAAAAATTAATATGGATTGATCATACACTTTCATTTCGCCACTCAAAGAGCGATTTCAAGGCTGTGCTATCCATTAAAAATTAACTAAACAAAGTCATCGACGATAAAACAACTTTTAATTCTTTTTTCACAGTGGGTGCTATTCTGCGCTTATTAAAAGAATTTGTTTTAAAAGTAGGCTGGAACAAATCTGTAATTTATTTTTGCTTCTTTGAAAAAGAGAAACCATTCAAAAAGATGAGCCACCTTAATGTCTATTCATTCATTAGTCCACTAGTTAGTGTTTGCAAGAATGTAAGCGTACCATGTTGATTACAACACCAACATTGTTGTAATAAAATTCATTCGGAAACCACATACACTCTGATAAAAAGAAATACAATGAGGGAACGTGGGAAATGTTTAGCCATTTAATAAAGGGTAAAGCAAAAATGTCTATAGAAGAAGATATGAAATGAAATATAGACACTAATGCCAGACTGGTAATTTTAAATTTTGCTTACTAGCAGTTCCTTTTATTAAAGAAAAAGTCTCAATGATAATTATATGCTTAAATAATTTTAGCATTTTTGAAAGCTTATGTCAGTCAGAGTGTATATACTTTATGGAGACTTAACTAAATCGGCTGTGATTTGATCAAAATTATATGAATATTATGCTATCATCGGAAAGTCATTTTTTATACAAAAAGTTGATCAAGTGCTCGCAGGTTCTGCAATACTGGATTTTCTCACTATATGTTGGGTATTTATCTTCGTCCATATCAAGTTATCAGCGGTCTGATTAATTTCGCCAACAAATAAAATACTTTGCCTTATATTGGCTAACCCATTTCATGTACATATTTTAAAAAAATAGGAAGCAACCAAAAAACAAAACATGAAACGCTTAAAAACATTAAAACTTTAAAACTTTAAAATTGCAAAATAAAAATTTGAAACAAAATAACATAAATGAACGAATAAACTGCCAACACAACGAAGATTTCTCTGTGACGTGTAAAAGACTTTCCATGGTATTCAATGGCTATGACAATCATTTTTTTAGCTGTCTACTGTCTACTTACTTGGCAACCAGCGTTATTTAATGTTTTTGGTTTATTTGTAATAAATGCCTTAATGTATTGTATATGATGTCTAAGGGTAATAGTTAATATTTCTCTTTCTCTCTATCTCTAGCACTCTTTCTTATTACATTTTCATTTGAGGTTATAGTAGTTGGCATCGCACATAATGGACGTGTTAAATTTGTTACGTCCTTTTAATTGCTCAGCATCTGATTTGAGGCATTATAAAATGAATGATGTTTTAATATAGGATTAAGCATAATGCAATGATGACAATTTAAACGATTAAAATTTAGAACACATTAGTAAATCACAATGTC
Source organism: Megamerina dolium (assembly GCA_963854835.1). Lineage (NCBI taxonomy): Eukaryota > Metazoa > Arthropoda > Insecta > Diptera > Megamerinidae > Megamerina > Megamerina dolium. The sequence continues at coordinate 29,743,058 of OY978529.1, read as the reverse complement.
GATTTTTTATCTTTTAAATGTAACGAAATATGTGAGGAAATATTTATTATGAAAAATAAAAAAAATACAAAAATGTGGTACTTCGGTCTATGAAAATTTGTTCGGAAGTAAAACCTTTACCAAATAATATAGCAAATATTAATGCCCCTATTGCGGTTCATAACTTTTGTAACAGTTTGGTCGCCGTCGAGAAATTCATATTGCCGTTCTCAACTCGACTGGCGGCTGATTTTTTTGGTTGTGTTCATTATTTTTGTGGTATTACCGTTTGCAACTCTGTTACAGTTTGGTCGACAAGCACGTTAAATATACACGACTGCTCATAAGCAGTTGGGTTTGCATCAGTTGCAGTTTACTTTAAACTAATAAAGCCAAAAATAATGGAGAGATCGTAAGTAATAATTAGCTTGGCTTTATATTGTAATTTCTCAACATTTTATACATTTTCAGAAGTTTAAAAATTACAACCAAAGCTCAATTTGAGAGACTTGTTCAACTAATGGACCAGAATCCAAGCTAACAAAGTAGACGTGAATCTAAGAAAATTAGATTTTTTTTTTAAATAATTTAAGTTATCTTCCATTTACCAAAAAAGACTGAAATGAATTTAAAAAATAAATAAGAGATAAATTTATTGAGCTTGGAAAGAACGCATTATATTATTTCTGATACTCCTTGCAGCGTCTGTTTCGTCTCCAATACATCCAATACTTCTTTTAAAACAAGTGACATTGTAGATTGAGCCACTCCTATATTGAAGTCATTGCCGCTGCTCTTCTGGTAGCTTCCATCAGCGAAAAATCTAAGAGCAGCACACAATTTCAATATTGGTGGTATAGATACGACACGCACAGATTTATTGAAATGGTCTTTTACGTCATCCAGCAAAAAGCAAAATGCCTCTTTGCTCAGTCGAAAATAGTTAATAAATCTATAAAAAAATTTATTATTTGCTTTTATTTATTTTGAACAATATTTATACTTTTCGCTAGGTAGTTCAAGAGGGTTAGAGTCATCACGAATTTTTCTCCGTAAGCGTAGCAGATCAATTTTCGCGTCTTTTTTTTCATCTTCATAAAATAAATCTACACTAATATCCATTTTAAATAATTTTCACAGCAAAACACAATTGTATATTTCCTTAATTTTTACTTAATCGACCGCTTTTCTGTCATAAGTGATATTTTAAGCTGGTAACGCCATAACAATTTCAACCGAAAACAGTGGTGTACCACAATAATAAAAAATAGTTTGGTCTTGTTGAAGTCGGGTAGACTCTAAGACGACCAAACTGGGTTGAGTGGTGAACGGCAATAGGGGCATAAATTAAAATTTTTTTTTTATTAAAAACATTATTTTTTACATATAATATATTTGTTAACGCTACGACTATTAATAATACATATAATAACGAGTAGCATGTATCTGATAGGTAATATAATGAAAGAATTGAGTAAACTTTATAAAGTTACACTAATTTTGGCTTCTTGTTATGTGAACGGCATTGTTTCGTTGAAGGAGTCTAGGTTGTCTGAGATTCAAGATATTAGATGCTTCAACATTAAAATGGTGTTGTATTCTTGATTTGTGGTTCGTTGCTTTTATCTTGATTACTTCAGCAACAGTGGGAATCTTCAAGTCGCGATGGATATCACAGTTTTTAACAAACCAGGGTACATGCACAATATTTCGCAGCACTTTGTTTTGAAAGCGCTAAATAATGTCTACGCTCTTTCGACTACCGCATCCCCAAAGTTCAGCGCCATACGTCCATACGGGTTTTAGGATTTGATTATACAGCATAATTTTGTTGTGCACAGATAATGCATGAGCCATTCCATCTTACGGAGTTTTATGTCTAATTCGATTCCCTTTATCTTTACTATTTGCTATAGATCAATGTAATTCTGGTATATATTTAGGCAAACTTTTAAAATTACGTTTGAACATTTTGGTTTAAAGTCAGATTAGAAAGCATAAACTTGTCTAAATAGAAGATCTGAAACTCTCCTAGGTCAACTAGATTTGATCAGAAATGAATAATGAATCTTGACATTCAATCAGGTGGGAAATTTTTCATTCTCGTAAATTTTTACAATCGATAAGTTAAACATATTTGCGATTTCAAAATATCAATAAGTGCATTTTAAAAATAGTTTGCATATACAAATTTCTACACGTTTAATTGCTTATTTTAAGAAAAGGGAGAAAAAATAAGCAAATGAACAATAGAAATAGAAATTATAACAAAAATCAATAATATAATCTCATCGTCCGATTATACAGCGACTGCTAGTTAGTTGTGCATGAAAGTTGTATGGCTTTCTCCTACTTTTGAAATATACATTTTTAAATTTTTTGCCATCATACGTATACGTGTATCTCTCATCCGAATGAGTATTGAACGAACATTGTAGAAAATAGCTAAATAAATAACTTAATACAAAATAAAAAAAGTAAAAATAAAATATGTATTGTATGTATAAAAAACCTGATTTTTTTAAAATTGTTGCAAACAGTAATCCCAAACAACAATAATAAAACAACAAATGATGCATGCATGTGTGTTAAGAAAAAAAAAAAACAATAGCAAATACTTATACTATACGGAAATGTTCAACAATGTTGAAAATGATTTTTTTTTCATTGTTTTCATTTCAGTTTATATGAATATGTATTTATGTTTACATATGTATAAATACAATACTTAAGTATTAATGTCGAACTGTAAAAAATATTCGTTCAAGTTCTGCACGGAAATGTAAAGCTTGCGCAAACATATACGACGGCATGTATAATGCATATGACAGCAGATATACCGGCACATCTACAGGTATTATATATACTAAATATATCATAAATAACACATTACTTGAACAGTTTAGGTATAAGAGTGTTGCTTGTTGTTGTGTTCACTAAAAACAGAAAATAAATGAAAAAATATATTGTACATACATAGCATAACGAGTATTGCATATTCATATAACATGTGCCAATAAGAAATAACAAACATAAAACTAACAAATAAAATGGAGTTTGCAACTCAAACGGATTTTAGTTTGAATTAAATTACTCATCGCAGTTAGATGTTTTTTTTTTTAAATTTATCCAATTCATATTTAATATAACATAATTGAGTAACTCCATTATGATTTACATCGGGTTGATGCAAACGTTTATCTTCACATTTTTTCCTTCTACATATTTAAAAAATGTATTAACAAATATATGTAAATTAGTTTTACAGGTACATTTAGACTACGCAAATAAATATATCTCTAACAAACGTAGGGGTTTCTACGAATATATTTGAAATACAGATTTTGATATTGAATCTAACGCTGTGCAACCAGAAAATGTTTGGAGGCAAACTGAAGTTGTAGATACATTACGAGTTGGAGACAGTTTCTTAATATTTTTAAATCGTTAGTAATGCATGAGAAGCAATCAATGGAGTACAAATTCAAGACGAAAGAGGCCCCAGTGCGTATTTTTCACAATGCAATACTTTCTACTCAAATTTTTTAACGAGTTTATGATAATATTTATTATTTGCGAGTTTTTATACTCGACATATTTACCACTTATTTGTCGGTAGATGGCCGCCATGAAGAAGATAAATTCGATATTTTGGAAGCACAAGTTAAATATCTGAATTTTCATATATCAATATCAGAAATTCTTACATTAATTAAAATATGATATCAAGCTATTTCAAGTATTGTAGTTTAGGAACCACAAGTACAATATTCAACCATAATTAAACCACAATATGTACTCGACATATTCTACATACAATATACTAAGGCGAGTCAACTTGTCAGCAGGTTTGAAATGTACAGCGAGCATTGTGTCATATTATAATATTTCCATTAGAGTATTTTAATATTGTATGAATAGAATTAAATACCTCTGATTTTAGAGCTCCATGTAGTAAATGATTTGGCGTTAAGCAACTATCCTGTGTGTGGGAAAACCAATACAACAAGGTGCCACGTTTGCTCAAAATTGACAATAAAGTCAATCTTTTGGCAACTTCAAAACAGTGCTTGGCGGTATTCACATGTAATTCTAACAAATTTTTGCGTTGTTTCGTAACCGTTGATGAAACATAGATTCATCAAAACACATTACACATCGATCTTCTTGACGAATCTAACCGCAAATAACTTGAAACAGTTTCTGAGCAATGTTTAGCTCTTTCGTGGTTTCATAAATGGTGATTTTCCGTTATTGGACGGCCAGATCGAAATGCATTTTTTGTTCAGTGGAATCTCCTGAAGGAAATCATTTGAACCAACGTTGTGTCATATGTTTCGATATGGCATTTTGTCTCTAAATTGCTCAAATTTTTTGATATGCCTGTGTTACGTTTTTGCCTTCATTGAAGGGAAACTAAAATTTCCCGATCTTGCTTATTAGAAAACTTCAATTTCAAACACGAATAACTTCTCAATTGGACTGGAAAAAAAATGTCTGAAATATCGCCTTATAATTTGAATTTGAAGAGCCAGCAGTTGAATTGCATGTGGACATCATGTGTACCTTATATTCTGATGATAGCGTTGATTGTGATACTGATGTCCCAAGCGCCGAACCATCACCCTCGAAAATAGTTATAGTTATACTTAAGAACAAATTATAAAAGGATGCAAAAAAGGACCATATTTCAAGGTGCCGTATTTGTTCTTTATATTCTGTGGACTTTTTCGTTCGTTGTATAGAGATTTTGACTGACAATACCCTTAGTGAAATTTTCCATCAAACAATTTTATAGAACATATAGCGATCTCCCAAATGCCATTTTATTCAGACTTTCAAAAACAAGTTATTAAATACGACCCTTTTGTGAGAGATCTACTGAGTTAAAATGTTCCACAAAATTATTCCTCCTCAAATTTTACTGTATGTATCCAAACTGTGAAATTTGAGAGGAAAAAATTGTATGAAATTAATTTTCAACTCATGTCTATATTTATTTTGACTTCGAAAATTGATTTTTAACTTACTAACGTGCAGCTATAAATATCAGTATTTGTAGTGAATCATATACATCGTCCTTTTTATTTTGAGTATACAATTGCTTATATTTATTTTGACTTGCAGTTTTCTAGTGAATCTTCTTAAGATTATTATTGCTTTTCTATATATTATGTTCCGATACAATTTGAACCACCGTGTTGTGCATATATACAATAATTATAGGCAAATGTATATGGAATGAGAAGAATTTCTATGGATGCTCTTCACAATCTATACATGTATTTAGATATATTGTATATACAATATTTATGTATCGATAAGAAGATACCAAATATATGTATACATTTGTCTAAATAATGATGTAATACTAACACATTATTTGTGTAAAACCATTTTGTTGAAAACCATTCATGATTTCTAGATACGAGTACTCATATGAATATAAGTATAATACGTGCTCGTTCTTTAAGTTGTATGTTCTGTGCTGGTGAAGTACATATATACAATATGTATATACATATTTTATACATATGAGTAAGTACATACAATTGATGAAACGTGATTATAGATTGATTACAAATATGTTCATATAGCAAGTGAATACACATTATATATATATATATATATATATATATTATGACACTTATACATATATATATATATATATATATATATATATATATATATATATATATATATATATATATATATATATATATATATATATATATGATTTTACACAGAAACTATAGGTACACATATCATATGCCCACTACTATGATGATACTATTGTATTGTATATTTAACATTAACATGTACAAATTCAATGACATTCATTTCCATATAATAATTTACATTTGCATTCGCAGGTAAATACATGCATATTTATATATTCAACATACTGTAAATATGAGTATAATCTATATATAATGAAAAGCATTCATTTCAAACGTGGTTTTTGTCATTGTACACATTTTCATAAGTTAAAATTTGTAAAATGGAAAATATACTGGATATAATGTATGTTCAAAAATAAATGCAGGCTCTATAAAATTAGTACATACTCGTACATATTCGTATGTATGAACAAATATGATTCGTAGATGTCTACCTTTGCAAATAATATGATAAATCATAAAATTGTTGTAACATACATTTAGACATGTTAATTTAATTTGTCTATTCCAAATTTGGTTATTAAATTACTTTTATAGAATATATTGTGATGCATTCTCAACTATATACTAGTAGTTAGTAGAGTACTAATTTAATTTTGTGTAATTAAATAATATATGAAACTTGAAGCTTATCTTTAGGAGCTACGAAAATTTAATTTTATATTTTTTGATACAACGGCATGCAAAGCTAGTTCGAACAATTGCAATAATTAGAAAAATAAAATGGTACAAGCTTTCAGTGTATACTTTCAGGGGTAGGGGCAATATATATATATATATATATATATATATATATATATATATATATATATATATGTATATATATATATATATATATATATATATATATTTATATATATATTTTTATATATATATATATATATATATATATATATATATATATATATATATATATATATATATATATTATATTTTTACCGATTAATTGCTTAATCCACGTACGCAAATCAGTAAATCAAATTCTTAGCAAATCAAGAATATATATTTTGTAATAAATTTTATGAAATTATCAAAGCGTGTAGCGTGTGTGGATGCCGTAGCTCAGTTGTTAATATTTGGCCTGCTGATTTGTAGGTCGTGGGTTCAATCCCCGGATGAAGAGTAACAAATTTAATATCGAAAAGATTTTTCTTTCGAACGATACCCACCTCTCGACAAGCAATTGGGAATTCTTCCGGCAATAACAATTTGGCATTAAAAAACTTCTAAAAGAACTCTGAAGCGCAGAAAAGGTGATGGCACAAGGGTTCTGCCATTGGAACCGGCTAAAATAAGTAGGTCCCTTCTAATAATGCTCAAAATTTAACGCGCACAACAGTAATGGAAAAGAAGCTAGGCTAGGTTAGGTTAGGTTATGCGGCCGCCCCCCAAAGGGGGGCGCACTTACTGCAAATAATTGGCCCATTGTGTCACCATGCATCGTTGACATCCATATGTGCAAGCTCAGTGGTATCTGTAGAAAAGGTACTTCCTAGTAGAGTGTGCCTTCTGCGTGCCAAGGCGGGGCATCTACAGAGGAAGTGGTGAACACTTTCCTCCTCTTCCTCGTCCTGGCAGCTGCGACAGAAATCGTTGGCCGGTAAGCCGAGCCTTGCAGTATGTCTACCCACAAGCCAGTGGCCCGTGAGTACGGCGACTACATTACTTATGGTTTTCCTGCCCATTGACAACAGTGAACGGGTTCGTCTATTGTCAAGGGTTGGCTCTCATCCCGCCATCTTCTGTTGGCAATGGTGAGATAATGTTGTGTGATAAGAAGCTTGCATGTTGCAAGCGGAATTCCGGCTTGATGAGATGGATAGATCTCTGGCAACTTAGTGCCCGATCTCGCCAATTCGTCTGCCTCATAGTTCCCTGGAATGTCCCTATACCCCGGTACCCATACAATGCGAACATTGTAGTGCTCCGCTAGCTCGTTAAGAGCTGTGCGGCATTTAAGGGCAAATGCCGATTTGGCGAACGGTCCTGCTAGAGATTTAATGGCAGCTTGACTGTCAAAACAAAAAAAGATAAGGAATAGAGTGCTGTAGTTGCTTTACGAACCCTTTTCATCGAGTTTGGTTTCCAACTTAGTTTCCTATCTAAAGTTATGCCCAAGTATTTCGCCTGTTCAGTTAGCTTTAGACTAGTTCTCCCAATTCTAGGTAAGGTAAAAATAGGTATTCTATGCTTTCTAGTAAAGAGGACTAGCTCAGTTTTGGCAGGGTTGATGGCCATACCAGAGTTTGAAGCCCATTTGGACAGGATTGATAAGGCATGGTTCATCACTTCGGTGAGTGTATTTAAATATTTCCCCGATGCCACAATTGCCACGTCATCTGCATAAGCCACCGCTTTGCACCCCGTGGCCTGTAAAGATATGAGAACTTCATTGATGGTTAAGTTCCACAAAAGAGGCTACAGCACACCCCCTAGATGGGTGCCCTTAATCGCAAATCTGCTAATGCATGAGGTACCCAATTTTGAGTTTATCACTCTTTGCTTTAGCAACAGACTAATGAATCTAATAATAAGTTCATCTACCTTAAGCATAGCAAGAGAGTTTTCGACTGCTTCTGGGTTTATGTTATTGAAGGCCCCTTCAATATCTAGAAAGGTGACCAAGCTATATTCTTTGCAGTGCAAAGATGTTCCGATCTTCTGCACAAGTGAGTGAAGGGCTGTCTCAACGGACTTGCCTTTGTTATATGCGTGTTGCAATGAAGAGATATACTTAGTATCTATAGAGCCCCTTAAGTACACATCAAGTAGTCTTTCAAGGGTTTTTAATAAGAAGGATGATAGACTTATAGGTCTGAAATCACTTGGCTTTGAGTGGGACGTTTTTTCGCCTTTAGGGATAAACATCACGTTAACTTTTAGCCATGTCCTGGGGACATAGCATAGCCTTAGGTATGCAGAGAAGATTACCTCCAACCAAGGTGTTAGAAGGTCAGCACACTTCTGCATGTCCGCGGGTATAATACCATCAGGTCCTGGTGACTTGAATGGTTTAAAATTATTAATCGCCCAAGTAATCTTTGTTTTACTGATTATTTTGTGCGGGACGTCGTAGATAATTCTACTAGGATTAACATTGGGAGTTCGGCCAGGGCTGTCCTCCAAACAGCCTGGAAAGTGGGTATCAATTAGTACCCGAAGAGTTTCCAGACTTGAAGTGGTCCAATCACCATCCCCCTTCATAATGAAGCTGGGTGTAACTGGATTTGTTGCGAGAATCTTTCGTAGGCGGCTTGCCTCTGAAATTTCTTCTATGTTGCTGCAAAAGTCATTCCATGATGATTTTTTTGCTCTCCTAATCGCCTTTTTAAACACTCGTAGGCTCTCCTTATAGGGTTGCCATTGATGAGTGATTTTGGATCGGTTGAATTGCTGTCGACACTCCTTCCTTAGAGTGATGATCTCTACAGACCACCACGGAGGTCTCATCTTTTTTGGAGTCCTTCTGATTGGACAGGACGCTACAGTAGCTTTCCTGCAAGCTTCTGTAACTTGATCAACAGCGGCCTCAAGCTGCTCCTCATTTTGCAGGCTTGAGGGCGCCTGAGTGAGGGATTTATTCAGGGTGGCCCTATACTTGTCCCATTTTGTGCGTTTCCTATTTAGAAATGGTGTCTGCTTTTGTGGCCTTATATCAAGGCGGAAGCTAATATACCTATGATCCGAGAAAGAATGTTCTTTGTCAACCCTCCTTTCCCTAACTAGAGAGTCCGAAGAGTCATTCGTAAGGGTTATATCTAAAACCTCCTCCCTGTTGCAGGTAATAAAGGTCGGTTCTGTACCCATATTTGCGAGAGTCAAGTTAGAACTAATAATATATTCAAAAAGTGACTCACCTCGTTCGTTGTTATTTGAGCTGCCCTAGATATAATGGTGTGCGTTGGCATCGGCTCCCATCATCAGATTCGCCTCGCATTTCTCCGCCTCCCGAACTGCCTTCCTTATTATAGGGTGAGGTGGGGGCTCAGTGTGATCGTGAGCCATGTACGCCGACATCAGCCAATATATATGGGATTGATGATCTAGCGCAATGGTCACAGTATCCTTGTCGCAGTAATCAGAGAGTAGGAATGCTTTGTAGCATTTCTTCACTAAAATACATGATCGAGGCTTACCTGCGTTTTGAGCATAGTAGAGTCCATAATTTGCTGAGCTTAATCCGCGCACCTTATCATCCAGGACCCACGGTTCCTGAATTAGAGAGATATCCTCCGCTTTTTCGCTTAGCCGGAGGACAAGAGCAGCGGAAGCTGCTTTAGAGAGGTGCAAATTAATCTGGACCACCCTAAGCATCTTTCTTTGCAGAATTAATATAGACGCCTCGGTCACCGTTGTATCGGTGTCCTCGACGTCACAGCTTAATAGTTCGTCCTCATCCGCTGTGCTAACTTCCACATCTCTGAAGAGGTCGCCCACCATCTCAGACGTTGACAGCGTATCGCTGTCCCCGTCACACGACATGTCCTCAACCGGGGCCGAACTTGCCTTCGTATCCCCTGGTTTTGAATCTACTTTTCCTGCGTCTTTTTCATAGACTTTCAGGGTGATTTAGGAGAAGCCATAGCTTATCACCCCCTTCTGTGTAGCGAGAGGTGCCAAGGATTGCTCATTTAAGATCACAACGACCTGTCTTGAGTTATCCTTGGCCTCTCCCACCTTCACAACCCTCCAATCATTTGTGGGAAGGGATGGATTTGCGAGCCGCATATGATCCAAGATTTCCTTAGGATCTGACGGCTCTGCTGGAATCCAGGCACGTGATCTGGGTCTATTGGGGATTTGGTCCCTAGGAACAGCCTCAAGCCGAGCGTTGGGCCAAATCTCCCCAACATTCGCGATGGCCTCTCTGAAAAGATCTGCCGAGTCACGCACTAGCGGTCTTGGTCAGATAGAGGCTAGCGCCGTTTATAAAGCTACGACTCTATTGCGCATATTCTGACCCTGCAAAGAAAGTAAAGTAAATTAGTTAGTAAGTAAGTTAGTAAAAATAATCATTATAATGGAATGCAATAAAATAGCAGCCTTATATCTAGGTACCAGAGCTGTAAAAAAATTGAATCATTACGGAATTCACTCACCCTTAATTCATTTAAAAGCTGCATCAACGAGGCTGCACTCTTTTGCTTCGAATTCATTAAAGAATGACAGACGAACCATTCATCATTCTCAAAAGCTTAAAATTATCACACTTTACAATTCAGTAAAGAGTGGGAATTGAAAAATATCAATCCCATTCTTCAAAGGCTTAAAATTATGATGAATTCATTCAATATTATAACTCTTTTAAACTCTAAAATACTGGAAATATGATATTATTTATTACCATGAAAAGCATAGCTGCTTTGGAACAAACCCCATGGTGTTATTATGAAGGTAGAGCAACTACAAATAATTCCTATTGGCTGCGCGGTATAATGTCAGAAACTGGCGTCTTATAGTCTCAAGCTAGTGTGTTTCTTGTTTCCTTTTCAACGTCTTCTTCTTTTCCCATATGTTTGTTGTTGTTTTATTTACTTTTTCTCCTTCTTTCATGAGAACTCTTTCCAATGGCTCTACCTTGTGTTGTTATACCATGACAAAACAAATCAGCTGTTATTATTCACATACATAAATGAATTTTACGTTTTCAATAATAGATATTGGGAGCATATTGTCAGCGATTAACTCGATCGTTGCATTTTGGAAATCACTTTAAAATTGATTTTTTTTTTCTCCAGTCATGGCCTTTAAGTTCTTATACTCTTAAAATATATTTGAATGCTTTACACGCCAGTGGAGTATGAAATTTGATGTAACTTTCACAGTACCCTTCAGTTTTGTATTGCATATGCAACAACGCACAAGAATTCCCCCTCATTTCTTGTAGTAGTCTGTTGAATCGAGCTGCTCAATTTATATACAAATTAATACAAATATGATACACTCACTATATATCAAAAAAAATTTTTAGCGAACCTTTTCAATTACAGAAAAAAATATGTCATATAAAATGCCATAGCGTTTATCAAACCAAATATCGGATAGCTTTCCCATTCTTCAATGTTGTGTTGACTTTGCGATGAAGAATTCTCACAATCAATTAAATTTTCACTTTCTTTTAAACACATTTTTAAATTTATCTCACAAGATTCACTTGGAAGAAATTCACGTTTGAAAAGAAATTAACGTATTATTATATATCTACGCTTTATACGTAAATATGCGTATATATTTGCAAAATTCTTGTAAGAGGTCAAACTATCAGAACAAACACGCTAGTCGTTACTTATCAATTTGTTAAAAAGATTACGTAAAAACAAATAAAAAAATTGTAATACGAAATAAAACTTTTATATATTTTGCATTTAATACTTTCTTTATATTTAATAAAAGCCAATGGCAACCCAGAAATGAAAGATCCAACAACCATACAGATATTTTGTAAGCAACAAAACGGGAAGAAGAAGAAAGGCTACCTTGCTACTGAATGGATATCGCCACTCCCATTCTTTTTAGGATGCAGCCATCTGCTGCTGCATTCATCAAAATTTCAGTTCTGTGTGAATTCTTTAGGTTTTTCAATTCATGAATTGAAAACAAATAGAACTCATTCATTTTTATCAGCCTAAAGATTTCACACGCTGAATGTTAGAAAAAAAAGATTGCAGCTTTTCAAAATTTAAACAAAAGAATTAAAAGTGAAAATGAGTTCACACTTTTACAGCTGTGCTAGGTACGTATGTACATGGTCGATAAATATCCAAATGCGATTAAATAGGTGACGGCTTTTGAGGTTTTTTATGCCATTTACCGTTATTTTTATTTCTTGGATAGTATGTGAAGCGGCACTGGGTGCCGTGGCTCAGTGGTTAGTGTTTGGCCTGCTGATTTGTAGGTCGTGAGTTCAATCCCCGGCTGAAGAATAACAAATTTAATATCGAAAAGATTTTTCTTTCGAACGGTACCCACCTGTAACAATTTGCCATGTAAAAGCTTCTAAAAGAACTCTGTGACAAAGCTCAGAAAAAGTGATGTCACAAGGGTTCTGTCGTTCGGAATCGGCTAAAATAAGTAGAGCCCTTCCGGGCTTTAAATGCCACATATTTATTTTTTTGTATGTGAAGCAACAAGCTTTTTGTACATTTTCTTGTTTTCAAATCGCAGAACTTTTGTTAGATTAGAGCATTTTCGGAAGATTTCTCCATCGCTGATTCTTACTGTCGAATGAATTGCCAAGTGATTGCAGATAGACAGCTACCCTTTGAAAAATAAAACGTTCTCTTTGTTTGCTAATAAATTTGTACCGGCTGGTATTTATAACCACGACCTATGGCCCACATATTCAACGCATAAAATACCGCACAAATACCCAAGATAGATAATATAGAAAATAGTGATCAATATATTTTCAAGTAAAATTTAAGCCGCACAAGGAAATGCATAGAATATGTTAATGTTTTTTTGTAATACATCAGATTTCTTTTTCTTCTTCTGTTTCAACCAAAAATCGATTTAAGCCGAATCTAGCATGCTCTTTCCTTCTCTGGTTGACGCCAGTTAAAAATTCCAAGCGCTGTCAAGTTCTCCAGTACTTGGTCTTTCCATCATAGGTTAGGTCTGCCTGTTCTGTGTCGTCCATCACCGGGTTCTGAATATAACATCCTCTCTGCTGGAGTGTGTTATTTCATTAGCTCGACGTGATCTGGCCAGCTCATCCGCTGAATTTTAATGCGTTTTACTATGTCGGTGTCAGCATACAGCTCATACAACTCAAGGTTGTATCTTATTCTATACTTGCCACCAACGCAAATAGGGGCAACGATTTTTCGTAAGACTTTTCTCTCGAAAACACAGCTTTACAAAAGATAATGCAATATTTGATAAGCTACACCGTTTTCAAAGAACCTCTAAAAAGCAGGTTAATTATGGACATATTTTTCGTTGTGGTTCAGGAAACGTTTGCTTCTAGCTATGTTTCAGAGCATACTTATAGGAGTAACTGAAAATCAAAAGTGCCTTTATATACACGATATTCAATTAGAAAATGTCTATCATATATGTACATGAGTATGTGTATAAACCAGCTTCTGTATTTTATATTTCCATATTATTATTTTTATTCCAACAAAGGAACACAGTGGTGACATATGGCATGTTCAAAACAGAGAAATGCACCATATGCATATTTTTATTGTTGCGCTTTTATTATGCTTTCATTTACCATTAGAGTGCTTCGAACAAACATTCTCACCCACAAAGGCATCTCAAAGAATATTTCTTTCATCGTTTTTTAAATTTTTATTTGACGCCACACAATATGCGATATAGTAGGTATAGTATACACATGTACATACAAGTACCTACATATTCTATGCCAACAAGTGGTGTTCTCGTACCAAGCTGCAGACACATAAATTACGAGCATGCCATACAAACACATTATCTACTTGTAATATTTAAAGAATCCCGTGTGAATCAGAGGCATCTTATTGTATGGTATGTAGAGCAAAGCATGATGCTCCTAGGATTTATGCTTTTATTTGATTCCTTCATAGCGCGATTTGTGTGTATGGATGCGTGTGTGTGGATTTGTGCTACCATATGTGGATTTAAGACTGCTTGTACAAGTATTTCTCTTTATGGTATTGTTTTAGCAATTTCAAGACGAGAAAATAATAATAATAATAATAATAATAATAATAATAAACGGAAAAGACATAAAAACCACCTCTAACGTGACCATAAATTTTGATGTTGTTTACATTGCAAAACGTATGTTTTCCATTCTATGAAATTGCTTATAATCATAGTTAGACAATTGTTTGGTTGTTGGATTGGTCGGTCATTTATTTGATTGTTCGTGTTGCCAAATGTCGCGGAAGTCCCAAATAGACAAATGTGCCAATTGTTTGTTGATTGGTTGATTTTTCCTGTTCCGCTTACTATTATGTTCACAGTGCTTTGAATATAAATATAATTAAATTAATATTTTACGAATGGAATTCTTTCAATAATATTTTCTTATACAGAAGATTGCCTTTCATATATTTTACGAAATGTCGTCTAATCCATAATTAGAGAAAATTAGAGTAATTGTCTCAAAGTGCAAGTGCAAAGTGAATTGTTATTTGAAAAAATGAAAAGTTTTATAGAACTTATTTTTTAGTTTTTTTTATATTGTTGAACAAGAGAATCAAAAAGGAAATAAGTAATTAGTCTGAAATGATCTAAACAAACGAATTTCTTTTCCAACATAGATGTGTGTGTGTGTGTGTGGTAAATTTAAATATTATTGGAAGGAAATTTCATATTTTCGTCAAATCCTTTCGTCAAAACTCTTGTAACACAAATTTTCTGAGCCATATCGTGCAGATGTATCATTAATTTTTCTTCTGAAACATTTCTTCTAAGCATACTTACTTCCTGTCTTCAAACGTTTAGAGGGTTTCCATACGAAATGAACACAAAACACTTGAATTTCGACAAGTAACTCTGTAGCTGCGAAGGAAACGCTCTAGCGTTAACGTAATTAATTTTCCTTTCCATATACTTCCTGCTTGTCTTCACCTCTTCTGCTTCTATACAAATGAATGCGGAAATATTTACAAATCTACAAATAATCCCATAGCTGCCCGGAATTGCCCCAAGAGTCGTAAAATGTATGACCAACCCTTGTCAATTTTTTCTCAAGAATGTTTTCTCTGAAGATACTTACTGCCAATCTCCTCCCGTAAGGGTGCTCCCATACAAAATGTACGCAAAAACACCTGGTTATGATAAATAACCCCACAACTTCCCGGCTATGCCTGGAGCGGAAAAATGTATAAGAGACACTTAATAATTTTATTTCTTAAGATTTTTTCCGAACATACTTGTTGTCTATACCCACCCCTTCAGCGAGCTTCCATACAAAATGAACGTAAATACACTAGAAAATCTACAAATAGCCTTATCTGCTTAGGAATCGATCAGTATAATGTATTACATATTTTACCTCTTAGGGGGTCCCATATAAAATCTATTACTTTATATTAGCTCTAAAAGCTGAAAAGCAAGCATTTCGAGATCTGGAATATAATTTTTCTTTCTTTGGATAAATTTTTAATGTAATTCAAATTTTATGTTTGCGCTGCATCAGTCTATCAAAACTTTGTTCGATACCGTTGAACTCATCTTAGAAGAACTAAATATATTTTCAGCGCATATCTGTAAAATAGCAATAAGTAGATAAGAAGAATGTCTCTATTTTTTTCTGCACATCACTGTACTATGTTGCACTTAAATTTGAGAATACAATTTTGTTTGTTTTGATAGACTCCATAATACATTATTTCTTTCACTACTTAAATTGGTGTTTATTCTCCAACCTTATGAACCTTGTGAACATCAAGATTTTTGCTTTGTGTGATGCTTAAAGCTCATTTATGATTTGACGAATTGCTATGACTTGTCAAAGCATTCTTCCTATGTTAGTGTATTTGCTTCTATGCATCGATAAGATGTCGATGAGAACATAATAGTCATACGTGAAGAACATATGAGAATATGATAAAATTTTAGTAAGAACACTTTGCTTCGTACAAATATACATATATATAGGTACTAGTTGCTAGTTACGCCCACAATGTCAACAAGCATATAATAAATAACAGCAACACATAAATAGCTTGTGTATTATTGTGTATGTGTGATGTGCGTTCGACCATTGTACTATGCACAGGCATTGTTGATGCTGTTGCTGCTCGCTTTATCTTTTTGTCAAGATCAAAGGAAAAGGAGAAATAGCAACAATAACAATGACTTCATTGTTGCTATTTTGAGTTTATTGGTTTTCGCAGGTAATACATAGTTAACATTTCGATACGATTCTATGTGTGAGTATATGTTATCTACTGTGCACCCACACACGTTTTCATTATTTTATACCAGCTTGATTTTTGTTGAAGTAATACTGGGTAGCATTCAAACATAATAATGTGCTGCGGATCCATGTCAGTTATATGAACAATGGCAACAACAACGATGACAATGACAACAGTTGCCCACAATGCATCAACGAGTAACAACATCATTTGTGACAATTACGCTTTAGTTTGTGTGTGGAGTGCAGATTGTTTACTGTTTGACATTGTTATGTCTACTTATTCGAGTTGTATGAGTATTGTATGTACATAATTGTATGTTTTAACTGCATATATGGATGTCCCTCTTGTTGTTGTTTTTATATAGCAACAATGATATTTGCTCTCATTTTTACATAAAGTTGATTGAGTATATGTTACGTTGCATCCTTTAGATACTGTTGAAATGAGTTTACTTGCTTGAATACTATTGAACGCATATATAGATTTACTATATGTTGTTAAGGTGGACTAAATTGTATGCAGTTAAATTTTGAATATCTGGCTTAGCGAAAAATCTAAAATT
Source organism: Megamerina dolium (assembly GCA_963854835.1). Lineage (NCBI taxonomy): Eukaryota > Metazoa > Arthropoda > Insecta > Diptera > Megamerinidae > Megamerina > Megamerina dolium. Next base: position 29,725,971 of record OY978529.1, on the reverse strand, counting down.
TGAATTTCTTAAAGCATTTTTCGCCATGGAAGTAGAACGAAATTGCAATTTTGTAAAATGCGACTAGATTTTATTTTTATTGTTACTATCAAAATCATAAATTATGTAGTCAAGCCCTTCTTAGAAGTGGAGATAGGAGGTATGTTGGGAGAAAATGTTGGCGAAAAAAGTTAATCAGTTAATTTCACCGCTCTAGGGGGTGATTCCATAACAGATATCGTGTTATTTGTCGAGTTTCAGATGTCTTTGGGTTCATAAGAAATGTAGAATGGAGGTAAGTATGTTCGGGTTAATGTTGACTAGAAAACTTTAATGGGAGTTGATTATACATTTCACCGCTTTTTGAGCCGATTCCTCGACAGATATGGTGATATTTGTAAAAATTGATGTTGAGGAAGAAAAATTAATGGGGGTTGGTCATATATTTTACTGCTCTAGGAACGGTTCCCTCGGCAGCTGTGGGGATATTTGTTTAATTTCACTAGTTTTTGCATTCATTTTGTATAGTAGCTACTCTAGGCGGAGGAAATAAGAGAGTATGTTTGGAGTAAATGTCGATAATAATAAATTAATGGGGATTGTTCATTCGTTTCATTGCCGTAGGGGTGATTCCTAGGCTTCTATGGGGTTATTTTTTGAATTTCAGGTCTTTCTCAGTTCATTTTAATAGGAACGCTCCCTAAAGGATGTACAGAGATCCTAAATAAGGAGATAAGGTAAAACGTTGAGCAGCAAAAGTGGATGAGGATTGTCGGTTATATATTTTACCCATGTAGGGGAAATTTTCGCATTTACAATTATATAATTGACATCTCTGTAAATTTTGCTGCCACCGCTAACAGAGAAATTTTCGCATTTACAATTATATAATTGACATTTCTGTAAATTTTGCTGCCACCGCTAACAGAGTCCCCCTATAGAGTTAAAATATTGGACAAACATTGATTTATTTTTATTCTTCAATATGTTTTCTGAAAATAGATGGCCACTATCGTCCAACATCAACTTAAAACCGTAGCTGCCCTCTAAAGGTGGTGAAATGGATGACCAACGTCGTTGATTTTATTCAAAAAGATTTCCTTCGAACATATTAACCCTTAGAGGAGCTCCTAGAGAAAATTGATGTTTTTGTAAATATTTTCAGTATTCAGTATAACGCCTGCAATTGAAATGCTTTCAATGATCTAAAATCAATTTTTTGTTTTTGCTGAGTTATGCTGTTTAAAATTTTGACTCACCTTAATGTAGTGCATATCATATTACGAGATATTATTATGCAGTGTTGTCGACATTCGGATTCGAACTTTTATTCAATGTATGCTAAATGAGGGTCAACAATATTGTTAAGAAGCGATTTTAAAATAAAAAATATAAAATTAAAAAATCAAAATCAACATAAAACAAAAAAAATTCAGTACAAAATAAAATTTAAATTTAAGTATCTTTTCAGAACTCAAGGACAAAAATTTCATACATGGACGGTGATGGTAAGGGTGATATCGTTATAAGTATCTAGTGAGCAATCTCAAGACAATCTTATTTAAAACTATGGGACTGGAGGCTGCGTCGGATATACGCTATTTATGAGCATAGTATATCAGTATATTTTCCAACACACATTTTCCATTTGTTGGACTAGTATAGTTTTATAGCCAATTTTAGACACCAAAGGCTCCAATATGAGGATATTATTTAAGAAGCTGGATATCTCATAGAAGAGGGGCATACTAAACCAACATATCTCTCCATCTCTACACAGGGGGGCAGACCGACCACTTTCCACCTCGGATATGAAATTGCTACAGTATTGAAAGGAGGGGATTTGCGCCAGATCTGTGGTCCTATTCTCATTAGTGGAGATGATCGAATAAGATTCAATCATGATGTGTACCATCTGTATACCAACCCAGGAAGATGTTATATTCGAAACTCAATTGAAGTTATCGGCGCAGGAAATATTAATTTGGCATCATCGAGTGTATGGCAATAAAAGCAAATAAATGAGAATATCTTATAATAAACATTTAAGGAAATCATAACCAAGTAACAACATTATACAATAATAAAATGCCTTCGACGCTAACTATAGAAACTTCGAGTTTTCAAGGGATTTGATATGCTTTCGGTATTAATAGAAATTATCGTTACCTTAATATAAAAAGGCCTAACTAACATTTTTGATATTTTACAGAAGAACATAAAACAATTTTAAAACCGAAACACTTTGTATGAAATGCATCATAACGTTTTGCTTGCAAATCCGTTATCCTCTACCATAGCACATTAAATATTTGAAGGGAGGTGTATTGGATAGTGATCTATCGAAATCAGAAAAAAACTTAATTTTGGAAAAAAAATTAGTTAAGGCCTATATTAAAGCTTACATTAAAGTAACGTTCTGTATTTATATCCCCCTAAAAGTAGACTCTGATATATAACTATTTACAAATGCTGACCATTTAGACCTTTTACAACCAGGTGCAAACAAACAGAATTGGGAACTTAATGAGTTTCAAATGAACATAACATGAATATGTACTATTCGAGTGTATATAACAAGCACTCATTTAAATATGGGCATTCAGTAAGATATATACGTAGATAGCAAAATTCAATATTGTACCTAGAATAGAGTATTTCTCATTGATATAAATACTTTAAGAAGTTCTTTTTATCTTTAATAGAATAATTATATTTTATGATGTTCAATAACGAAATTTAAGTAACATTAAATGTAAATATTAAATCTAAAATTATTAGTCAGCCGTTTTCTCTAACACTATATGCAGTGCGTGTTAAATTTTTATAGCATACTTAATCATACTAGAAGCAACGTTTTAATGTAATATAATATACACCTAATACTGTTTTTACACGAATTTGATTTATCGCGATTCCAAAAAATATTACATTCTGTTTTTTCGCGATTTGATTTTATTTATCGCAATCTACAAATACATGTATTTTATCCGAAAAACATATGGTTTTACCAGATTTGGAGAGCTTTAAATGAAATACATAGCTGGCAACACTGCAAATCATGTAGTACGAAAAATCTACTACAATCATAACAGGGTATTTCCCTTGTTTGTTTCTAATAAGTTCTGGTGAATGTACAGTTTAAGAGTGCAGTCAAATTTAAATGTTAATGGCGCAAATATTTTTAAAAATAAAAAAATTATTTATTTTTATAGGTTAACTAATCACAATTTAGAATGTCCGCTACAAAACAAACTAAACGAAAGGCTATTTCTTTGGAAGATAAAACCATAAATACCATAAAATAAATGGCATTAAGATTTTATAACCAGATAAAACAAAAGGAACGGCAAAGATAAGAAATATTAATTTTCTGCCATTACAGGTTGGATGACCAGTTTTCTTCAAAGACATGCGATTCATAATATTAAAATTAAGGGCTAAATAGCATCTGCTGATGCTTAGCCGGCAGCTAAGAATTTCCCGCAAAACTGGCTAAAATAATTGAAGATAGTGGCTACACTCCGGATCAGGTATGGAATGCGGATGAAGCAGGTCTTTTCTGGAAACTAGTGCGGAGTCGAACATATGTAGATAAAACCCAGAAAACCGCTAGTGGCTTTAAGGTAGCCAAAGATCATGTGACCTTTTTATTCTGCTCCAACGCTTCAGGAAATCGAATGTTAAAACCGTTACTTGTAAATCGAGCTCTAAAACCACGGTCGATGAAAGGCGTTAATATGGACTCATTACCCGTTCACTAGGCAGCTAATAAAAAGGCATGGGTACCAACTGAGCTTTATACCGAATGGTTTCTCAAATATTTTGTACCGGAAGTTCGGCGCTATATGAGCGATAAGGGTCTTGATTTTAAAGCTATGTTGATTATAGACAATGCACCAGGTCATCCACATTTAGAGCATCAAAAAGTCCAATTTTGTTTTCTGCCTCCAAATACAACATCGTTAATACAGCCACTGGATGAAGGAATTATTGCAACTTTTAAGATCTACATTCAGGTAAACATTCAGCAAACAGCAAACATTCAGGTACATTTTACATAAAATAATGAATGATGAAAATTTAAAAGTCACAGATGCATGGAAGAAATTTTCTATTGATGACTGTATGAAAAATGTATGAAAGCGCTGTCAGAATTAAAAGAATCAACGTTAAACGAATGTTGGAGAGCAGTTTGGCCAGAATGCGTTAAAAACAACAGCCCAGTTCCTTGTAATACAGTTGAGTATTCAATCATCATAGCCTTAGCTCATGATGTAGACGGAAAAGCCTTTGATGAATTATCGTCTGCAGATATCGATGAATTATTGTTAGATAAGGCACTTAGCGATGATGAAATCATTTGTTTTGCGCTTGAGACACCCGACACCAATGAAATTAGTTAGTGAAAATGACGAATAGGTTCCTACCCTCACTGCATCCCTTGTCAAAGAAGGACTCCAAATGCAGCTAAATTGGGCTATCATTTTCGCAAGCATGATTCTAATGAGGAAAGAGCCGCGAAATTTCAACGTGATGTGAAATTATGAATGGGTAATTATCGTGAATTACATAACAGTCTTATGAAAACTATAAATCAACGGTTGATAACGGAATTTGTGACTATAATCATGGAACCATTACCACCAATTGAGCATGAATTTGAAAATATTTCCAGCGATGAAAGTGATGTTGAAGTCGATCGTAAACGAATGCGATTATCAGAAAATGAGACTGATTAAAATTTTTTATGATATGTTCTTAAATTTTATGATTTTTATGATTTGTTTTTATAAATGAACTGGTTTTTTCTATTATTTATTGTTAAAATAAAATATGTGCATGAAGCAACATGAATTTGTATTATATTTAATTCATCTTATTTTAGCTGATCTTTAATATACTCTATATTTTTTACTCGATTTTTTTACGCAAGTTTTCGGGGAAAGTATCTATCGCGTATAAACAGAATTAGGTATACATGTTGACTTGATTTCAGTTTAAGTTCAGTTTATTGTTCATGTGAAATAATATAATAATATTGAGGATTAATTTATAAATTGATGTTCGTCCACGTCCACGGTGTGTAGCAGATTAATTGATCTAACTTAAGTATATTTAGATAAAAGCTAGTACATACGTATGAAATTATGTTCTACAGTTATATATTGATATACAGTTTATACCAAATTACTCTATAACATAACAAGCAGAGAGTAAAAAGAAATGATTAAATATATTGAAATATGTCAATATGCAAACAAAGTATACAACGTAGAGAGTGTGAAGAGCGTGAAAGTATGAGAGTATGGAGAGCATGATTACCCCACATACATATATAAAATACTTGTTGCCTTGTGTAATGTATTGAAACAAAAGCACTTTACAATTTCCGCTAAGAAAAAGATACAAATAAAATAAATTTTGAAACCAAAAACAAACTTACAAATAGACCACCTCTAAGTTTTGTTGGAATAAATTAGCGCACGAATCCTTTTGTATGAAATCAGTGGAATAAAAACATAATATTCGGTATAAGATACATTCAGGTGTAAAATACACCAATAACAACAATGATGATAACAGTATTAGTAATAATAACAATGACAATCATAATAATAATAAGAGTAATAATAACAAAAGCAACAAACATATACCTTACGTACGATACATACATACGTAATATGAAACATCTGAGAAAGCAATAAAATCAAGCTGTTATTATAATACATAACAGAGGAGCTCCTCCATTTACATGAAAGGTTCTATAAATGGTCATCCGCCTGCAATACGATTCATTCTCATTTCATTTCGACTTGCCATCTATAGTTATTGTTGCTGCTGTCGTTATTGCGCTCAATCCGAAGTAGAACCATTGTCATTTTATTCTCATGCATTTCATCCATTGCACTAATTTCATATACGAAATATTCCATTTTTCATTTGTGCCGCTGTGTTCTAATTCCAATATATCCGCATGCTAATATGTGCACTCATACGATTCCATGTGTTTCACCGTTCGTATTGTTTCGTAGTCGTTTCGTATGTTACCATCATCGCCATCACAGTCATCATCATCATTATCATTTAACATAAGCTGTATTACCATAACCATTTGCCATCATCGTCATCGTTATCATAATCTATGTTGTGTTCTATAATACTATTTGTTGCAGCAAGCAGACAAACAAACAAGCAATAAGACTGGATGACTTTGTTTTGCTAGTGGTTGTGGGTTGTTTTCGTATTCGGATTTGACTGCAATCGTTGGTGGTAAACAGTGGCAGCAAGTTGCATTTAATTGGCAACATTGAACGGCGGTAGCAATAATATTACATTTGTGAGAGTTGTGCGCACGTTTACCAAGTTGCTTGCTTTCGGTTTGGATTAGTGTTTGTTTGAAAAAATTTTCAAAAATTTAAATTTTTGAAAAAAAACACATTTATTTTGTAATTTTTCCTCCTTCACATTAACAACGGAAGGATATTGTGATATAGGTTTATTTTGAACAGGAAGTGATATACGTTTATTTTGAACCTGACGTATGTACAGCGCGTATCGTGCAGAGAAAAGGAACACCAAGAAAACAGAAATTAATTTTGTGTTGTTGTTGTTTTGTATTTTCCGCAATTGATATTTCCTTTTCTTCCTTTGTCAACATTTATTTTTGGCGCGCTTTCTGTGAAAGGCAATAAAGACTTTTTACATTTTCTGTCTGGTAAGTATCATTTAATTTATTTATCTACCTTACATAAAAATATCGTGTGTGTATATTTAGTCATTTGAGGCTTAACAATATGAATGTGTATTAGCTGGGGTGACAATGGGGTTATTAAAAATAATGGGCACTATCGTATTGGGAAGTATTTAAAATATTGCAAAATCATATATTTTGAAGAAAACGTTAAATACTAAATGTACTCGTACTAGACTTGTTACAATATCGAACTATCATGTTATATGGAAAAAGACGTTATAAATTAAACCCACTTTGTAATTTTGAAATATTAAAACTCAAACTGTCAGATGACTAATAAAATATAGTTCTTATGTATATCAGAATAAACCAGATTCGGAACGCTCTTCAAAAAGGTACATATATATGTTATTTATGAATATTATGAATATAAATACTTATAAATAATCATAATTTTGTATTATTACTTTACATTTGTATATCATTTGGTTGAATTTTTACAATATTCTGCTGTTTCTGAACGTAATTTGAGCGATTCTGTATACATTTTGTAAAATAGTTATAAATTTGTAAATTTTGTATGAATTTTGTTCATATTATGCTCTTACACATGGACTTTTAAAGCACTTTTCTACTTATTTTTTATAATTAAAATTCAATTTTTCATGTGTCCTGAGGATTTTTAGCTAACACTAACAGTATGCTCTTATTTCTGAATGTTTGTTCGTAGAATTTTTGTATATGGCTTCAAAAAGAGAACCTTGATTTTCTATGTTTCTGGAGACTTTAAACATAATGCTAAATTAATTCTCAATTTTTCATTAATATATATATATATATATATATATATATATATATATATATATATATATATATATTATATATATATATATATATATATATATATATATATATATATATATATATACTTTACTTTAAATATATATAATTTTTTTAGTCATATATGATATAATAAATGGGTAATCAATCAAAAATCAGCTAAAGTAATTTAAAACATAGAAATGAGTCCAAAAAATCTCCTTACTCGAATATCCATCTTTTCTTTTATTTCCACTTTTCAAGAAACAATTTTTGCATATACTACTGATTTACACCCGAAATATGGTTGACTTTAACGAAGTACTATGTTATGAGGGTTGTAAAAGGGATAATTTAAAGGATTTTAAGATAATTCCAAGGCTTAGTATGGAAGCTATATAAAAACTGGGCGTGGCTTATCTCTTTCTTGTAAATCCAATTAATTTTTCAATGTTAATCCACACCTTAAATTTGATTGTCCTACGTTGAATAGTTTGTGAGTTATGGCGGTTAACTGTTTAATTTCCTCAACTTTATATGGGAGCCCCAATAAGAAGTGGGCGTGGTACGCTGATTTTTTGCCAGATTATTTCCGACTACCATATTAACCCAAGTGTTAATTGTTTTTTTTCTAGACAGAAGGATGCAGAAGTTAAAGCTATTTCAATTTAAAAGAAATTCGGTCATTTTGTATGGGGGCTACTATAAACAGTGGGCGTGGCGAGTTCATTTTCTGTGAGTCTAGTTGCTCTTAAAATACTAATACATATCTTAAATCTGGTTGGTCTACGCTGAATAGTTTGCTAGTTATGATGGTTAACATTTTTTTTAATTTCCGTAACTTTGTATGGGAATCCCAAGAAAGACTGGGCATGGCACACCAGATTATTTTCGACTACCATAGTAATTTAAGTGTCAATTATGGATATTCTAGACATAAGATTGCAGAAGTTACAGTTGTTTCAATTTAAATAAAGTACATAAGCTTTGTATGGGAGCTACTATAAAAAGTAGGCGTGGCTCGCCTATTTCTGGCAAGGTTATGTAGTAGTATAATGTGACTCTATGTGCCAAATATTGTTGTCCCAGATGGTATATTAAGTGAGTTATAGCAAGTTAAAGATTTTGAAAATTCCGAGGTTAGTCGCTTTGAATGCTTGGTGTGGGCGTGGTTATTGACCGAACATGCCCAATATCAATCCCCTTCGTACCCTTGGATCAAAGGTTACTTATGCTATCGTCAAAATAGCTCAATATTTGCTCAAGTTATCGTGCGAACCAGCCATGTGATGGACAGACTGACGCACGGACATCGTTAAATTGAAAATTTAAGCGACGCTGATCTCGAATATATATCTATATTTTTATCTCCGAAGATTCCTTCAAGTGGTCACAAACATCTGACCGAAATGAATATACCTTGCATATTGCATTATGCAGGGTATAAAAATTCATATGGACATGAATCATAGTTTATTCAATATTGAATAACTGCTATGGCTTATATTTAGGAGCCGTTTATGTTTTTTTTTTATTTGTCTTTTATAATTCATATTGCGGTTGCTTCTATGACTCAGATTTAGGATTCATAAAGAGTGACCACCGATGAAGGCAAACATAATTAAGAGCTTTTTGTGAGCTGAAATGTGACCAAATGTTTATTTATATATTTCAGTCAATGAACAATATTCTTACAGGCTAAGTATAAGGATGAAAAATACAAAATTTTACTTAAAATTAGAAAATTATGTTCAAAACAATTTTTAGTACGGATGTTATAATTACAGCCTAGATTATTGTTTCCACTTACATCCTTCTAAATAGGTGAGTTTAAAGCGTAGTTTGCTCGAGTTAGAAATCCGTGTTATGAATCTAAGTTGGGACGAATTAAAGGCACTGGCACGAAACAGGTCGATTCTTCTATTGGTATGGGTCTATTCAATCTTGTAACGATATTTATGTCCCTTTTAAGTGTATATGTAAGCATTTTTTATGAGTCCAACTCTGATCAACCGTTCTTAAAAATACGCAAAACGAGAGTCTTTTCAGATACTTATAGCTACTTACGATGAGTCAAAACAAGCCTAATTCTTTTAGCTGATTGTGATAATACATTTTGTATCGATATATTTGCATAAAATGGTTTAGAAAGTCTGCACAGTCTTAATTACAAAATAACAGAAATATTAAGAGCGTTTTTACTTTTAATTGTCAATTTTTTGAGATATAATATGATTTACCTAATGTACCTATTATAGTAGACTTATTCTCTGAAAATACTTTGTTACTCATAATGTGCACTCATAAAACAGTTTCAGAGCCTTTCATCCTCTTATTATGAGCCATTTATGAGCTTAAATATAAGTACATATGAGAACGAAAGTTTGATATTTCAGATTATTATAGAGTTTCTTATAGCACTCATACTCTTGTGGTAATGAAAGTAGGTACGGTAATTTTCTAAGATACGGAAAACGATCCGAAAAATGTTGTCTATTTTTTGACATGTCATTAGATCGGTGAATATTTATCTGGAAACATGGAAATGAATGCAGAAAAATTGGTTAATGGTCCGTAGAATCCATGGATTAAAAAGTCTATATAAAGTGTGACATTGGGCTGGAAAAAAAATGAAAAATAATTGCTAAAAAATATTGAATCATGGTCAGGAGATTAAACCAATTTTGTATTAATGTCCAAATTTCTTGGAATTTCCTATAAAAAATAGGAAAAAAAAAGAAATATAATTTTAATAAAAATGTTTCTTGCACGTTTTGATAAAAGAATCTTTTAAATTTGATTGATGTTCTAGAACATCCTTAGCTTTGGGTTGGAGTTCAAAAAATTGAGACTTTGTTGTGAAAATATTTGAGACGTTTCTCCGAACAAAAATATGGATAATTGTCTTTTTTTTTCTTAATAAATGTATCAATTTTTTAGATATTGATTGATGTAAAACTTATGTCTGATTTTGCATATATTTTTTCCGGGTAAATGAATCGATTGAATTGCACAATTTTGTATTATGAGTTGTTAACAAGAGAACATTTGTACATTTTTTTAAAATCTTTGAATGATGAAGACATATCTAAAATCATTGTAATCATTGCCATTGGGGCTGTTGATGCACTCTTAGGACACAGGACACTACCGATGCTGGTCGGTGATCAGTAGAACAGGATGCTAATATGACTTATTGTGAAATTCAAGCATCCTTAGACATCTTAGATATCCTTTAGTCGATTGATTGAAATGAATGTTTCAAAATTTTCATTCAAACCGCGTCTTAAAACTATCTTCCGCAATATATTTTAAAAATTCTAATAGGTTAAAATAAAAAAATTAAAAAAATTGGTTAAAATAGTAATTAATAAAATTATATGCCAATAAATTTTATGCTCGAATAAATGTGTGAGTAAAAAAAAGTACTTTTCTCCTGGAAACATGTTTTTCTACAATATTCAGATATTCCATCAATTTGAATATTTGGAGTTTTCTGCGAATTTCCATTATTCTTCTATCATAAACGGTTTTTGGATATTTTTACATTTTAATTACAATACCTCATACGCCTAAGGATATGGAAACAATTCATTTATATCAATGAAATGCTTAAAATGCATTCCTTTTCATACAATGACAATAACAAGCTCAGCAGTGAAGGTAATACCATGTAAATTAAATGAAATTAAAAAATATAAAAACCAACATGTTCATTTCAATTATGGTCGACCGTCAAGTGAGTAGCAGAGTCTTACATCAAATTATATAGCTTCGTCTGTTGCTTGCATGGTTTGCGTCATTTGTGGTTTATCAACCAATTGAAAACACAATTATTTTGCACATAGTACATATTTATTGTATAGTACATAGCGTCACATAAATAAAAGCGGCACATGTAAATTGGACATATCGGCATGCAGGCGTATACGTTTGAAATGAGTGCAAGGGTGAGCAATTCACAAAATTGACAAGATCAAAAGCTTTCTTTTTACTCTGTGAACCGTAAATAACTGACATAGTACAAAAAATAAAAAACGCAAAACTAACAAAGAAAGCTACCAGCAATGGCAACAATAAAATCGCTTATTTGTGTTTTTACTTTCCTACATTTCCCAACTTGTTGTAATTATTTTAAATCGTTTGTCTTTACAAGTGTCATGAAACTTCAAAAGTGTCTTCACCAACCCCAGTAAAATTATTTTCTGTCATTTTATACGTACCATTTTTAAGGACTTGTGATTTTTTTTTTTGCTTTTGCATTTCAATGCTATTTCTGGGGGTCCTTTTGTTTTTTATTTTTATAATGCATACTTTTCATACTTGCTGCTAAATTTATTGTCGATTTGTTTTCCTTAAATCCTTTGATTTTAATTTTTAATGATTGAAGAACTTTTGTCGTCTTGGGCAGACAAAGTACTTGAGAAACTTACTCTTTTTTTATGATTTTATTTAATCCTTGCATAACAGAATTCATAGAATTGTTTTTATATTCATAATTTATATTTCTTTGCTCGTAGACTACAATAGTATTGTAATATGGCAACTTCAAAATTATGTTATAGGTTATGCCTTAAAGAACTTCAGCTTGAATTTTTAATCTAAGTAGTCCATAAACATAATAAAACATAACAAATAAAACCAAAATAATCGTTTTTCAATAGTGAACTGAGCCTGCACAGTGTTTGGCATATATGAGCAAATTAGGTGCTTCTCTATGAGACACTTAGACTAAGTTATAGCCTCAATCTCAATAAAAGAGCTCAGTCCAGAGAAGCTTATAGTTTGTGATTGAACTTACGGAATTGCGTACAGCAAAATTGACATTTTCGTAGTATACTGGCACCATACTAAATTTCAGGTTGACATATTTTTTTTTTTTATTTTATTGGATCTTTCTAAAATTACTTAGAAACTAACAATATGTAATCAAATCTTACAAACTAAATAAAATTATGTGATATTCCCAACGTTCCATCACAATTTGTTGAGTCAGCAATACCAATTTCACAGCATATTCAGTGTGTCTTTTCTTTTTAATCGACGATGTCCCGTGCTCAGCAACAATTGCCTAGCAAGGGGATTCGGATGACTGTGTAATTTTTGAATGTAGCTTCTGCAAGACATTACAACTTCCTCAGAAATTGTGGGTACATTTAAATCTCGATGGATGTTAACGTTCCTCATATACCAAGGCGCGTTTACAATAATTCGCAGACACTTGGATTGTATTCGCTGCAATTTATCGATATTTGAGGGAGATGCGGTGCCCCAAAACTGAATACCATAAGTCCAGATTGGCTTCAGGATTGCTTTATATAATAGCACTTTGTATTCGAGATTCAACTTTGATCTTTAGTGTATCAGCCACCATAACTGATTAATTTTAAGCTTGATCTGAGTTTTCTTTGCCTCTATGTGATTTTTCCAGGTCAGCCTTCTGTCGAGGTGAATACCCAAGTACTTTGTTGAGGAACATTGTGGAACTGATTGGCCATTAATTTTAAGTGGGGGACATGTATCTGGCCTTAGCGTGAAGGTTACATGTACGCTCTTTGATTCATTGACTTTTATACGCCATTTTGCTAGCCAGATTTCGAGAGAATCGATATGAGTCTGCAGGAGTTTAGTAGCTTCTATGGGGTTAGAGCGAGTGCACAATATTGCCGTATCATCTGCAAAGGTCGATATAAATGTATAGTTATTGCTGGGCATATCTGTAGTGTATAAGAGATACAGTAAGGGGCCCAAAACGCTTCCCTGAGGAACGCCAGCGTGAATATCCAATGGATTTGTTGTGTAATCCTTTTGATGTACGAGAAATTGTCTTTTCGTGAGGTAGCTACTAAGCAATGAGGAGACATTTGCAGGCAGTAATAGTTTGAGTTTGTAAATAAGGCCATCGTGCCATACTTTATCGAAAGCTTGAGTGATATCAAGAAAGACAGCTGAGCAATACTTTTTTTCTTCAAAAGTGTTCCTTATCAGAGTTACAATGCGGTGGACTTGTTCTATTGTGCCGTGCTGTTTTCTAAATCCAAACTGATGTTGAGGAATCAGTTGGTTGAGATTAATAAATGGAGTTATATTCATGACAAGTAGCTTTTCGAATACTTTAGAAAGTAGAGGCAGGAGGCTGATAGGTCTGTACGATGCAACTTTTGTAGGGTCTTTTCCTGGTTTTGCAATCATAATAATTTTTGAAGTTTTCCAGCATTTGGGATAGTGTTTAATACGAAGGATAGCATTGAAAATGTGCATCAGAAGAATTACTGAAGCCGGAGGTAGCTCTTTTATCATTTTACCGGTAATTTTATCTGGACCAGGTGATTTTTTTGGGTTTAAATCTTTATAAATTGCTTTGAATATGTCCTTTTTTTTAATTTTGAGCGTTATTGAGCAAGGTTGAGAAGTTAATATTGGTAATGAGGACTGTGAAGAGGGTAGATTGGGCGTAAACACACTTTTTAGGTGGTTTGCAAAAGCCAAACCCTTCTCACAGTTGCTTCTAGCCCAATTACCGTCACTCAAACGGATGGGGGAATCAGTGAGAATTGGCCGATTTGAATTTTTTGCTGATTTCCACAAAGAGTAGTCTGACGCTTCACTAGGTGTTAATTTCGCTATGTGCTCTTCTAACTCTTTGTTGATTTTATTTTTTAAGGCTTGCTTTAACTTTCGAGTGCAGTGCTGTAGCTGTGTTTTCAGATTCGGTGATCTGAATTCTTGCCATTGTCTTCGGAGTCTTCTTTTCTGTCTTACTAGCAATTCAATATCGGCTGATGTGTATGGGCTATAGTTTGATTGCTTGCATACCTTTGTGCAGGTGGCTGAGCTGAGAGCTAATGAGAGCAGCTGGTTGAATTTTTCGAGTGCTGAGTCTACATCGTGTCCATTTCTTAATACAGTACTCAGAGGAAGATGGGAATTTATATATTTCTTGAATTTTAACCAGTCTATTTTCTTTCTAACGCAATTGCCTTGGGGGCTTGGTGATTTTATAGATATTACCGTGGGTGAGTGGTCAGATGATAGATCATAATTACACTCTGTGGAGATATTTTCCATCTGCAAACCTTTGGCGACTCCAAAGTCTATGAGATCGGGTATTTTCCTCTTGTCCGTCGGCCAATATGTCGGTTGACCATTTGAAATAACACCGTAGCCGTGGTTAGTGATGATTGAACATAGTCTTCTGCCTTTTGGAGTTATTAAGCGGGAGCCCCAGTGAGTGTGTTTGGCGTTGAAATCGCCAGCAACCAAGAATTTGCTACCAAGAGTTGAGAAAAATTCTTTATATTGCTGTTCGGTAATACTGTATCTTGGGGGACAGTATATTGCAGATATTACTAGTTTAGAGATGTATTCTTCCAGACATATAGATGTTGCTTGCAAGTAGACGCTACTGAAATCTTCGAGAACATGATGTTTTATTCTGCTTTTTATCAATATGGCAATTCCTCCGCGTGCCTTACCATGCGGATGATTTGTGGTGTACAGTTTGTAATATGGTATTTGGTAGCAATTTTTGTCAGTGAAATGGGTCTCAGATATCATCATTATGTCGATCTGGCTGGATTCAAGGAATTGAATTAGCTCCAAACGGTGCTGGCTTAAGCCGTTGGCGTTCCAGTGGCATATCTTGAGACAACTCATGGTCTGGATAGCAATGTTTGGAGTAACATCGATTGATTTTTCATCATTTCTTGCATCATTGTTTGCATTGAGTTCATGAATTGGTTCATATTCTGAATTAATGTTTGAAGCAAATGTTCAAGGGTACTTGGCTGTTGGGTGGGCAGTGAGTGTTTCTGCTCATTATTTACATTGCTTTGTTGGTGTGGGTTTTGTTTTAACACGCTAGCGTATGAATTGGTTTGATTCTTGTTTGGGATTGCAGAGAAGAATTGTGTTGCATCAATATTTTGTCTCTTACTTGAGTTGGCTATCTGAGTTTGCTCAACTGGTTTTAGAGGTTGATTGCTAGCGGAGAAATTTAGCTTTAGGGTTGTATATACTGGGCAACCTCTATAATTTGCGGTGTGATTACCTCCACAATTGCTGCATTTTTTCATGCTAGCATCGCCTTTAGATTTTGGGCATATGTTTGATTTATGGAGATCTCCACAAATCACACAAACAACTGGCAGGGTACAATATGTCTTAGTATGTCCATATTCTTGGCAGTTACTGCACTGAGGAGCTCCAGTTCTCTTATGGGGTTCTTCGATTGTGATTTTGCGATGCAATAAATATCGAATTTTATATATGGGGTGTACTTCACCTTTTTTTAGGGGTTTTGTTTCAGACTGAAGCTCAATACGATATAACGGTTGAGGTATATTGCTCTTGTTGAGAATGTTGAATACTGTTTTTGCTTGAAACCCTTCTTCCTGGAGGGCAAGTTTGATTTCGTTAATATCAACGTTGGGTTCGACGCCTTTTAGTACAACGATTAAGCCCTTACTACTTTTTAGCTGATATGTGTAGTAATTCTTTTTTACAGCATCAAATTCCGCTATTATTTTGCGATAATGAGTTTCGCTGTAGATTTGCACTTTCGTTTCCTCAATTAGGCCTTTGCGAATAGGAACAACGTGGAAATTCTTTGGTCCTATAAGACTTGTAATTCTAGAAATCAACTTATCTGAGTTGCGTTCTCTTAAGAAAATGGGTGGGGGTTTGAAATTTTTCTTGGAGATAATATTTTCGTCACTTTCATCACGTGAAAGCAAAGCGTATCTATTTTCCGAACTAATAGGGGCAGTGTTCTGCTTTTGAATTTTTGTTGAATTCATTTGTTTTGAATTTTGTGGACTTATTTTTCGCTTTACTACAGTAATGTAGCGATCAATTCCCGTTTGAACAGCAACTGGTTCTTTATTAGTCATCGCACTAGTTGCTTTAACTACTGGGTCATGCACTTCAGTAGAAAGGCCGTTATTTGTTTGCTTTGATGTTGTAGCTGTTGGTGTTACAGCAGGAGAAGCGCATTGTACACTCCACGGTATAGAGGGAGATAGTATATCACGAGAGAACAAATTATTTTTTTTGTCTGTATTTATTGTTTGCAAATTTTGATTGTCATATACGTTTTTTTATTTGACAATAAGCTACATCACAAGTCTTCCGTGTTTTGCGATAACATGGAATATATATATATATATATATATATATATATATATATATATATATATATATATATATATATATATATATATATATATATATATATATATATATATATATATATATATATATATATATATATATATATATATATATATATATATATATATATATATATACAGTGAGCGACAAAAGTCTACGTACGGCGACCATTTCGGCTATCTGACATGTCCAAAAGCATAATGAAAAGAAGTAATGATGCAATTTTGTTTTAAATATGTTTTTATTATTACATAGCAAAAATTATCTTATTTCATTAAAAACTTAACAAGTTATTAACATAAATCGAAAAAAATTCAATGACAAAAGTCTACGTACGATTTGAAAATCAAAAGGAAATACTTTGATAAGGCACTAAAAGTTAAAATAAGTCGTCGTTTAATATTTGGTTGAGCATCTATAACTGCTTGCAAACGTCGGGGCATTGAAACGACTAAATTTTCGATTTCAAGGGCCGTTATTTGTTGCCATTCCTGTTGCAGCTTCTCTTTTAGTACTAGGGCACTAGTAATGTGATGTTTCCGTATCTTCCGCTCCAAAAGCTCCCAAACGTGTTCAATAATATTTAAGTCTGGGCTTTGAGGAGGTGAATACAGTTGTCGTGGAGCGTAGTAAAGCAGCCAGTCCCTCACGATGTGGGCGGTAGGTTTTAGATCGCTATCCTGTTGGAAGATCCAACTCTCACCAAAGCATAGTTTATCAACCGATGCTTTTAAGTTTTGTTTCAAAATAGATTTATATTGAAAGCGATCCATGTTACCCTCCACAAATACCAAATTTCCAACTCCAGATGCAGCGACAGCGCCCCAAACCATTACACTCCCACCGCCATGCTTCACCGTAGGAACTAAGTGTTTCGGGTTCATTGCGGTATTTGGTTTTCTCCAAATTTTGGCTCTACCGTCACTTCCAAATAAATTGTATTTTGACTCATCTGTAAATAATACTCGTTTCCAGAAATCAATTCCCTTGTCTAATTGCTTTTGCGCGAATTCCAAACGAAGTTTGCGATTTTTTTCACTTATATACGGTTTCCTACGTGGAGTTCTGCTGTGAAACCCATTATTATTCAAGGCTCTTTGGACTGTTCGTGGATGCACATTTGTATTTGACCTAGTTGCTAGCTCTGCGGCCAACTTAGTGCCTGCCACTTTCGGATTTTGATCCACTTCTTTCAAAATGAACGATACATCTCTGCGACTCAGCTTCTTTGGGCGACCACTAAGCGGTTTATTTTCAAGACTATTCGTTTTTTTGTAGTTATTGAATATTGTTTGAACTGTTGATGTTGTTAAATTTAATAAGCTTGATATTTCACCATACGATTTGTTTTCATTTCTATACTTTACTACTAAGTTTCGCAAATCAATTGATATTTCTTTACGGGAAGCCATTGTCACAACCACGATCTTCTGGAAACAGCCAAAATACAACTAAATGCAATCCAAGTATGTCTATTACCAAGCAAAACAGCAAAATGTAACTAGCGGTACTTTCCCGTTATTGCGCCGCAACACACAACAAAAAAGAAGCGTGGAATGCGCGCCGTATGTAGACTTTTGGCATTGAATTTTTTTCGTTTTATGTTAATAACTTGTTTAGTTTTTAATGAAATAAGATAATTTTTGCTATGTAATGATAAAAACATATTTAAAACAAAATTGCATCATTACTTCTTTTCATTATGCTTTTGGACATGTCAGATAGCCGAAATGGTCGCCGTATGTAGACTTTTGTCGCTCACTGTATATATATATATATATATATATATATATATATATATATATATATATATATATATATATATGTATATATATATATATATATATATATATATATGTATATATATATATATATATATATATATATATATATAAATATATATATATATATATATATATATATATATATAAGTTTGTAGTGGATTTTTGAAATATCTTCCTTGGTTTTTGTAAGTAAACCTATTGGCCATGATTTTTGTAAGCTATCTGTGCCGAATTTATTTAGAAAGGAGAACTAGAACTTGAATTAGATTTTTTATCAATTCCGTGAAAGGGATATTCCATCGATCCCAATAATTAGGATATAAATAAGATGGATAATATACGTGAAATGAAAAGAATTTGGATTAGTCTTATAGCCTAGACAGACGGCAGCCTAATTCCGGATTACCGGATTACCGGCGCACTTAATCCGAATAAAATAATAACCTGACAGACGGCAGTATTGCGGATTAACTAAACGGCTGATTGCTGTTTTATCAGGTCTGCTCACTTACATTACTATCACTATCAATTTCTGTCATCTGTCACTCTCGATATGAGAAAATCTACAGGAAGTACGTGAACTGAAAACTATCAGAAACTTGTATATTGACATTTACCGTTCGTAATTGACAGCTGGACTTATTTGTTCGCCAACGCTTTTCATGTTGAAAACTGTTAACAATTGTTGAAAGATTTAAGGTTTATGAGCGAACACACCTAATATTTTGTAAAATGGATCGAGAAAAATTCACAATAGACAATTTTCAGCAGTTTTGCCATCGCAAATTGCCCTAATCCTCTTTTATTTTGTGAATTAAATGATCGAGTTGATGCGGATTAGCTGCAGTTAATGCCCGAGTTAATTCGAATTAACTCGGTAATACGGAATTAGGCTGCCATCTGTCTAGGCTACATGTTAACCTAAACGTGAAATGATCCGCCATAATGCTTTTGCAGGTGAGATTAAATAGATGAATATATATTAAAAGAGGATTCACGAAGCTGTTGGATTTCGTGTAGATTATCCAGAGTACCTTAAAATCTATATTCAGAGTCTTGGTATTGCAAATATATATAATTAGCTTTAACTAATATATAGAATTTCTTTTGCTCCCAAAATTATGCAATCATATTCATATTCATACTACATATTACTGCTTATGGAAGCGTACATAAATATATAAAACCAAATGCAATTTTGTTACTTGCATGAGAGTATCTCTACAAGTGTCATAATGTAAAATGCAAGAAGAAAAAAAAAATGAAACAAATGATAAGCTTGCATATTTATAAGCATTTGACATTCACATATGTAACAAAGTAGCATAACTTTAGGTACTATACGTACACACTTTAAAATCTGTTGTAATTTACGAGTTGGTGCTCTACCCCCAGTCACTCTCTTTCTTTCTCTCTCTCTCTCTCTCTGTCTCTCTCTGTCTCTCTCTCTCTCTTTGTATTTCATCTTCACACTTGAAGAAATGTCATGATGGGAATCATCATCATCATCATCATCACCATTGAAGCAGCATGTTGTAGTCAATAAAACATTTTTATTTCGAAAATTCTGAATGACGCTTCTTTACAGTATGTTAATAAAATAAAAATAAACAAATATGACTATATTCGCTTGATAATTTCGATGCTAGTGGTGAGCGGTTGTTGGAGGATTGTAGCTGCAAATGCAATTTGCAGTTCGGAACTTTCATGCAATACATTTGCTTGCTTGCTAGTATAATTTTATACGATAGTTTGTTTTCCATTAGCACTTATTATTCACACAATTCACTTAATGCTTACCATACGAGAACATTTGTATTTCATATATTTTTGGCCAATGTAATAGTGCCAAAGCAGTGCAGCTACTAAGAACAGCAACAATATGTCAATGACTTGTTCATTCTAGCGCTTGTAACCATGAGCAATTTAAATGACTACCATCAAAAAAGTAATTTACAAAATAGAAAAAAAAAAATGGATTTGTATGAGAAAATACTAGTAAGTACAGAAGGATTTTTTACTTCTTTTTGATAAAACTAAATTCGACAACAATTTGTTTAGCATGTTTGAATGAGTAACTGGCACTGGCTTTTGTATTTATTTTTCGTAGCATTAAATAATTGAATAGTATGGTAGGGGTATAACTTTTTTCTGTAGGTACAAGCAATGACATGAAGGTGAAAATAAATTGCTTGGTTGGTTTTACCTTTTTCTATGGTTACGATGAGGTTTTGTTTCAGTTTTTTGAAGGCTTCAAATTATGTATATTTAGTCAGTTTTGGAACATTATTCATGTGTAATTACAAAAAAGTTCAAGTTATGAAATTGTCAATTTTTTTTCAGCATATAAAATTCTGTAAATTTCACATCAAAAGTGGTTTTACCACAGAAGGTTTAAAAAGTTCTGCTTTGATGCGTCGGTAAATGGAGTTTCTGAGAGATAAATTCTTTGGAGAGTCTTATAACCAAATAGTTATATTAGTATTGATTACCGTATAAAATATCTGCCCACCATAAATTGTATGAAAACGAAATTATGCGATCGTAAGGGTCGATCGTACAAACCGAATGGAAAAACTCTCACCATTGACGAATGTGTTCTATTGTGGCATATTTTAAATTAGATCTGATTTAATTGTACTTAGGTCAGAAACTCTCATTCAGCTATGATCATTATCAACTCATTTAATTGTATTTCGATTAATTGTAATAAAATTAAAATTACGGCGGGTGCCGTAGCTCCGTGGTTAGTGTGTTGGCCTCCTGATCTGTCGGTCATGGGTTCAATTCCCGGCTGAAGCATAACAAATTTAATATCGAAAACATTTTTTTTTAGAAAGGTACCCACTTATCGGCAAGCAATTGGCAACTCTCCCGACAGTAACAACTTGCCATGAAAAAGCTTCTAAAAGAACTCTGTGACAAAGCTCAAAAAAGTGATGTCACAAGGGTTCTGCCGTTAGGAACCGGCTAAAATAAGTAGCCGGTACCCTTCCAATACTGTCAAAAATTTAACACGCACAACAGTAATGGAAAAGAAGCTCGGTCAATGAGCCCTTCGGGGCTTTAAGTGCCACATACTCATAAGATATATCAATATTGTATGGCAGCTTCCTTAAGTGGTGCAGATAGGAGGTAAGTAGAAAGTGTGCCCCGAAAAATGTGTGGCAGAATAATTAAGTAGGAGTCGGTGAGTATCATTTCGCTGCCATAATTTGGATAATGTCTTCTTACGGATTTTAAAAAATTAGGGAAGTGACTCACGTTTAATCCCATATTAATGATATCTACGTACTATCACATAGCTAATGTGCGATCGTTGATTTGAAAATAAATTTTTAGCTATTTAAAAGATATTTGACTAATTAATACTACAGTTTATTTGATGCTTCTTTTAAATTTGAATGCAAGTAAATTTGTATTATAATTACTTCATATTTGTATAAATTATTGTTTCATACTACTTGTTCACAGGTTCTTAAGCACTTCTCTTTGTATATTATCTTTTATTTAAAAACCCCATGGTAGTTAGTTACATACCAGACATTTTAAAGTAGAAGATCATTTTTTTCTAAATTTATTTTCCACTCAAAATATAAATCCATTTGGTGCTTTTGTTAATAACCCCATCACAAAAAATCATCTTCCTATATTCGTACGTACTATCTATTATCGTAAGCTGAGCAGGTGATGCGGTTAATCGACATATCCCCACAATAGACCTTCTCTCCAGACACTTGGGTGTAATGCAATAAGTGTAGATATTTGTAGGTACGTACACGAATTTGTTGAATTATATTTATAATAAAATTTTAGGAGACTTTTCAATTTCAAAAATTCATAAATATGTACGAGTACACAGAGTATGTACTTGTATATGACCATAAGAAAAAAAAATAATACTTTTACACTGTTATATCATGTATACATGCATGTGAGCACTTACAATTGAATAACTAAATACGTATGTAGTAAAATTTGTATGGTAAACTTTTCCTTTACACAGTTTAGTAGTGTATGTATACAAATGCTATAGAATTGTAAATATCTTTAATGTAATAGAGTTTCTAAAAATATTCTGCATAGAAGAGAATACGAGAATAGGTAGAGAAAACTATAGTGTATAGTACATAGAACTCAAATATTCAAAATTTATTTTATATTTTACAAGTACGTTGCTTAATAGCTGGCAATATGTCATTTGATGGGAAAGTTAACTTTAAGAAAATTGTTTGAATTTTTTTTAGGAATATTTTACATATAATGCAATGAAGATATTTTATTTTATTCCTTAAAAAATAAGAATAAAAAATCTTTCAAAGAAAACTTAGTTTTACTTTCTTCCGCTTAAAGGAATTTCAACAATAAATAATACATGAATATGTACTGTGTACGAGTGTAAAAGCATATGCGTATAAAATGTGAAAATTTTGAATTAAAAATCGAAAATGCAACATGCTATATTAACTCTGATATCCTTTATATAAATATGTACATATGTACATATGTATGGATTTCTATATACTTATTGCATGCAAACAACTATTGCTTATAAAATATGATACTCTTACTGCTGCTGCTACTTACAGTTACTGGGGTTGATACTGGTGATGAAGTATATAAGTAAACGGAAGGATATGAATGCAATGCGATAAAAGTTGAATGGTTATAATATTTTGTAGAAGGAATTACAAATTTGTTTGAAAAAATATCAATTTCTATGAATTACTTGAACATCGAATTATATGTACGTGGGAGTGTGTGTGTGTGTGTGTGTGTGTGTGTATGATAAAAACAATGTGACTTTAGAATGCTTCTTTTCAAGAGGTCATCAATTTTAACGATTTAAGTTGTAGAAATATATTTTGAAGTAGTAACAAACTCTTGCACAATTTTAAACAAGTAAAATATTTTACTGAACTCCAGTGTGATAGAAATGTACCGTGATATGGCTGACATATTTGCGAAGATTCGTATATCGATTATAACCGAATATAATAAATATCCGATATCGCTACGTAATACATGATGAGGGTAACCTACATAGGAATAAAAATGAGATTCACAACTCACTCTGGATTAAATTAAATTAATTTGAAATTAATAAATAAATTAATTATTGATTCGTTTTGATATTCTAAAAATTAAATCGTAGTCCAAGCAAATAGTTAAAAATTTGCGGTTCGAATACCTAATATTGCCTAACTACTACCTCTACAAAATTGACTTATTAGACTCCACCCACTGTAGATTCTTGAAGAGAAGATAACTAAAAGCTTACCTGAGAGTGTCTTAGATAAGATGATTACGCGAAACAGTCAAAATTTCATTTTAGTCATAAATTATAATTTGATGGCCGAATTGCAAATATTTGGCCAGTGTTCTTAGTAACTAAGACTTGGTCAACCCTAACGGGAAATTGTTGAAATTGTTTATTCATTGAATTGAATTTCCACACATGTACGATACTGATGTCCCAAGTGCCGAATCATTACTCTCGAAAAAGCTAGAGTTATATTTATGAACAAATTTCAAGGTGATATATTTGTTTTTTAGTTTCTGCTACAGATTTTGTTTGCGAAAAGCGCTAGTGAAATTTTCCAGCGAATAATTTTCTAAAACATTTTAACCCTCTAGCGACCTCCCAAATGCCATTTTATACAGACTTTCCAAAAAGGGGGTCAAACGACATTTTCGTAAGAGAGCTAGTGGGTTTAAATGATTTACAAAATGATTTTTTGTAGTATTTTACTGCATTTCGCTCCGATATGAATTTTAACCTTTTTTCTCATTTACTCTAAAAGCAGTCAGGCAAAAAATTGAAAATTTGATATGGCCATAAACAAATTTTGGTTGAGATTGAAAAAAGTTTTAGAGGCTTCACTATATGGTTCTAGTTTTTTCCTCCTCATTTAGAAATATTCCGCCCCTAGACAATGACCCTGAAATATACACAATAAATACGAAATATAAATTACTTTATGAAGTCGTATCTGTAGAGAGGAAGACGAAGCTGGGAAGCATATGTAGAGAACGAGCTCAGCACTGATTCACACAAGAAACACCAATTATTTCAGGGGACTCCAACAACGTTGTTTATTAAAGAATAGTGCATATTGTTCTAATCCATGATTGCCAAAAATCTTATTTTGTGCAAGTATTAAAGTGCTGGTAAAAAGTATGAAAAACTTTATGTGAACACAATTTAAGAGATGAAGGCATCCGTATTGATGTAGGTAATGCTGGGACTGTTTTACACCTTAAATTACGAAATTTTTTTGTGCGCGATTAATAATTAAAATCTGCTTTGTAAGTTTTATATGGTAAGAGCTCTTGTATGAAAACTCTATTTATCAGTATGCTGTAGTTCATTTTTTTGTCTGGAATGGTTTATATGAAAGGCAAATATTACAATATCTAAGAGCAGGTTTAGACAAAGGATGGCAGAAAGAAAGAAAATCATGCCCGGGATGAATTTATAGCATAAATTAAAACTCCGACTGCGAGTCGAGATATGTATGAATGCATACAAATCGTTTGTAGGAATGAAATGCACATGTTCCAATTAGAAATAGACTGTATCCCTTCATAAACAAAAAAAAAGCAAAATGTGAAAAACAAAAATATAAAATGTGTATAGCAAAACGATGAAAAGGATTATGCTATATGCTAGCATTAGTGAACAGTAAAAACTTTGCATGTGTAGATTTTCACGCTAAATTGTGCGAAAATTTACATTCATACACACACACACACACAAAGAATGTTTGCTTTCAACTGATTTTTTACCCTGACTTTTACAGATGTTATGTGTGGATAAATATGTACTAGATGCCTACCTTACCGATGTATATATGTACCTTGCTCGTTACAACTGCCATGATTTTTGATTTGAATGAGTATTGTTGTTTTTGTTTTTTTTCGTACGTTTTCTGTAAAGCGGAAACTATTGACTATTGTTGTTAGACGTCGCTCATATGTTATGTTCTATACATACATATTCACACATGTTTGCAAGTACAAATGTATGTAATCGCGTAGGTATGGAATGTGTTACTGGCACTGTCGATTTTCATTTTAATTCCTGTTGTTAAAACTAGGCCAGTGAATGACTACAAACATCGCTTGAATACTAAAAAGTTACATTAGTTGGGCGGTGATATGATCAGCAAATACGTCAGAGCAAGGATATGCGAGCGGCGGTAGCGGCAGGGCGACAGTGTGAAAAAACAAACAACTAGAAGCGAGAAATCAAGGCGTTTACACATATACACACACACACACATTCATTTTTGACCCTTTAACGACTAGTGGGAATTGTTATGGAATGAAAAATATAGGTAGAGACAGAACGATAGTTATTTGTGTGTGCAAACAAGCGAAAAACGTTTAATAGTTTTGCTTTGGCAAAACGCCTACAAAATTTGCAAAGCTCCAAAAGCTAATACTACATGGTGAATTTGTTTATGAGGCTTTTGGTGATAATATTTTTAGATCTCTACGCTTAGGGGATGTTCATATATTTTTATTGCTTCCTAAACATAATTTAGTGATTTTTATTCGAAAAACTCTTTAATATGGAAAAATTAAAAGTTTGGTATCTTTTACTGAACAAACATTTGAATGTATTGACGAAAATATAGTTATAATACCGTCACAAACCAAAGTTCTTGTCCAGCAGGTCGCTGAATTCATTTCTTGGTTTATTAAAGTCCATTTGGTCGCAGTTCTCGACAGGAACTCCTATACGTAATATAAGCTTTTATATGCAATTTGGTTCTCTGAACTTAAGTCCGGGTTTAGATTGATTCAATCAGGTCGCATTTCTTTAGAGGAGCTCCCCTACATGATTGATGTTTTCATAAATTTTGCGCCCATTTTTCTAAGAGTGCCTTTACAGAGTCAGAATATATAATGCACCGAATATTTTCTCTGAACATATTTATTCCCTACTCCAATCAATTTTTCTGAACCAAAATTCCACCCAAATATACTCATGCCTTATCTCTATCCACTAGGGGACAAACCTAGAAAACTGTTGTTCTTTCAATTTTATAAAAGAGCGTCAATTTTGTAGGGTGGCTTTTAGGGATAACTACACATGCAGCAGCCAAATCTATTGTATATCCTCGAAAATACAAGAATGGAGGAAAAGAGGGACCCATTGTTAGAGCAGATAGAACCAGCGGAGTAGTGACTAATTACATTTGGAATTTAATTTGGTCATAGTAATCAATCGCAGAGCAGAGGGCTTTCAGTAGGCTACATTTATACATTAGGAACTAACACTCTCAGGGCGCGATCCTTCAAAGACGACGGGAAGTCCATTAGATTAGATTTCACTGACATTGAATAGCTGAACACGTCCTTTGAACTTGTCCAGCATTGGCAAGGCATAGACTAAATTATCTTCGTAGAGGGATCCTCAGTCCTAATCATGTAGTTAAATGTAGTCCCATAGCAGTTACGAGATCTACTAATAGCCTACAATTATGTTAGTTGGTCATGAGGTTGCATAAAAGATCCTTTGGGTTGTGGTGCTCATATAGCCTACCATATAGTAATCATCTCAGTAGCATCCATCGCAATGTTATATCTTTGCTTATTAATTTGACAAATATTTCCTATACGTTACTATTTACCTACAATGCTATCTAAGTGATCTAATAATAATTATTAATTCACCTTTTATTTTCTGTTTTTCGTCTATTTATTGTTTATTTCCGCTGATGTATTAGAGACAGTAATTGCAATTATATTTTTATAGTACAAATTAAGCTTCACTAATTAAGTACAATATGACAGGTACATGACTCCAACGAGAGTCCTTATGGGCAGCATACTACAAGAATGAGTAGTGATTGTTGTATGTGATATCAACGTGATGGAAATTGTGAATGCGACTAATCAGATTATATTGAAATTGCTATCAAGATTTTGCTGGATTATTGCAAAAACAAAAAAAAAAAGAAAAAAACAAAATGAGCATCATTAACTCATTAATACATTTCTATGTCATTTGGAATGACTATATTCACTCATAATTTTATGAATAAAAATGCAAAAAAAAAAAAAAATAAACATAAAAATACAAAAAAAAAAAAAAAACAGCAAAGTAATATTTTAAACTACTATATGTAAAGCAATTCAGATATGTACAACTGTACTCACATAAAAATGAAGCCTTATAAATGTCATTTTTACGTTCCAATAGTTTGTAAGAACAATATATAAAAAAAGAAAAAACAAATATCTACAATATTAACCTTGTTCAATTCACTTTGAACCCCAATAGGTGGTAGGTACGTGCAAATATACTCATCTATAACGATCGATAGATGAAATATACTGTCATTGATTGACATAAAATGTTTAGGTGAGCAAAAGGAATTAAAAAACTAATACACAAGTCCACAAACAAAACAAAAAAAAAACCGTTAAAAAATGAAGCATAACCTAACAAAGCTTAATTGAATTAGTTGGAATTGCATGCAATGGGGATTTACTAAGATAATAAGAGCAGCAGAAAAAAATGCTAGTTTACAAATTCGTAATACAAAAAGCAAAGAAGAACTAAAACAAACAAAAATTTTAAGCTCACAATATTTTGAAACGTGAGTACTATAATCCCATGTATATTTGTATTTCATCATAAACAATTATTTGAAATTTTAGAGAGGTTTGTGTGGCGTAAACATATGAATGAATCATCAGTAAGCTTTGCGAGATCTAATTAGATGATTTTATTTTTAATTTTCAATTCAATGAACCCATTTTCCATTAATAATATTATGAAGAGGCAAAAAGTGGTGAGAATGAGATTATATTTGCTGGGTAGTATAAGTATTAAAGACTTTCGATGGTAAAGAATCTACAGTTTTGAATCTGAATTTTATTACTTCTAATAACACACAAAGGACACAAAGGTTGATAATTTTTGCTTGGGTGTTCCCGGGTGTATGCTTTTGTATGAGAGGTAGGTGTCAACGCATTAAAATTCGCCGTTTTCGCTGGCTAGGTCATGTTGAGAGAATGGAAGAACACTCTCCGGCTAAGAAAGTGTTATATTTGAAACCCTCTGGTGGACGATACAGAAGAGGCAGACCTTGTAACGCGTGCCTTTTGTTTCCCAGCTGAGGTATTATTCAGTCAGCCAGGGTCAAACAAGAGAGCAGCGTAAAAAAACTCTTGTTGTAGGAGGAGGATCGAATTCCGCACGATTGCCTATTGGCAATTAATTCTCCGACACTAGAAATGTTCGGCTCGGTACTAATGGAAATACTACTACTTTGTTGTATTTTTTTTATTTTCCTTTCTTTCTTTCTTTTTACAATTTTTCAATACAAATTCAATTTCTTAAACTACGCTTAAATGGAATACCTAACCTTACTTATACAATGAGCATTTATAGTATTGACCAGTGCCACTTAGTTGCACCTAACGAATCAGTCGTCTGGTAGATCTGCCTCAGCAGAAGTCTCCAAGCGACTGATAGTTGTGTGGGGTAGCCTGATACAGGGGAGACCGTTATAGCGATATATAGGAACAACCAACGGGGTGGCGGATGGTTGCTCCTGGTATATGCGGTTGATCAAAATGACCCCGGGCAGAGCTGATAGCTCGCAGGCGATTACTTTAAGTGAGCGATCGAATACAGACAGCCTCGCTTAAAGCTAGAACTACTTATAGCCGCCGGGCGAATTGCTGCCAGCGCGACTAAAAGAGTACTCGTTCGGGTAGCAAGCTACTTGAACGGGCCGATTCAAAAAATTCAGCAAGATCGTTACAAATAGTATGTCAAGTTACGACTTACTCGATCTATCATCGATTGGTTTTTATTACCTTTTTACTATGCTTTACGTTTGCAAGTCATACACCTTTAGTACATATCTATGTATAAAGCATTTAAGAATTATGTAGTGTAAAATTCCTACGATTACGTTCAGTGAAAATTCATTTGATTGCTTCTTCTTTCTCTGTCGCCATAGCGACTGACTACACGAGGATGTGTATGTGCCTATACATCTACTGATATTACTGTATGATGACAATAAGGAGAAGAAGAAGCATCAAATGAAATTTTCTATGATACACATATTTGCTATGATTTGTTTATTGTTGGTACGTTGAATATTTTAATAATTTATGAAGTGTACGTAGGTAGGTATGTAAAAGGTTTTAACAGGCTAAGTTTTCACCTGTTACAACCTAACCCCCGGTGGAAAAACCAAGTACTGCAGAATTTGTCAGCGCTTCGAACATGCTAGATTCGGCCTAAATCGATATTCGGCTTTAATGGTCATATAAGTAGGTAAGTTACTGTAATGATATGTAGTGAATTTCTGTTTAATAACTTTACATTTTCATGCGAAAACTGTTAAATCTCCTATTGAACAACATGATTTTGTATGGGACGTGGGTGTAATTTTTATCGGAATCAGTTTATTGTTAAATTTATTTATTTACTATTAAATATAATGTTCAAAATTTCAGCTTTATACCTTTATATTTTTACGTGCGTAGTGTGTATAACTCACATTCAGCAACATTATTTTGTAAGGGAGGTAGGCGTAGTTTTTAGCGGATTTAGCTCATTTTTAAATATGATTATTTGTTATTCAATTTAATCGTATGTACTGAATTTCAGTTAGATAGCTTAACATTATCTTTTACTTTTATATGAAACGTAGTCACTGTTTTTATTAAATTAGGCTAATTTTCTAATATATCTGTGCTGTAATCAGAATAACTTTTTACACCAATTTTTAGGTCTATAGATGTATATTTTAACGCATAAAGTGTGAAAAGGCACATTCAACCATATCTATTTGTATGTGTGGTAGCCATAGTTTATATTTGATTACGTCCATTTTCTAATCGATCAATTAAGTGATAAAATTAACTTTCATACCACATTTGATGTTAAAAACCTCATTTATTCGTGCAAAAAGCGTGAAGCTATACATACTTTTGTATGGGAGGTAAGCGTGGTGTTCATCCCAATATAATTTAATATACTTATTTTCAACTCGAACCAACACTTGACTGTACTTCACAATGTAGGTTATACAAATTAATTACGGTATCTTATATTGGATTGTTATTATATTTTCTACTTGTTCAGAAATTCATATAATTTTCAGAAACACGTTCTTACCATACAGTACTTTAAAGCACTTAGCCACTATTTGACAACCAAAATATATTCCCATGTCGTACTCATTTCTTTCATGCAATTTCTTCGAGGTTTTCTCAAATATAATTTCAGTATTAAATATATATCAAATGATTTGTAAAAATTAAATAAAAAATATATTATTTACTATATGCTAATGTAATCAATCATCTGTAATATTCTATATTTTTTGTTGTTGTTGACAATAATTCCCAATTTAGATAATATGCAATACATATTATATCTATATTATTACAAGAAAATGGATGGAGATGTTATACCACACAGATAAAAGTACAAGTATTTGTAAATCATATGAGATAAGCATTACATGCTTGAATTAATGTATGATAAACTGATGCATACTTAACAACAAACTCTTCGTATATCTATATCAGAGCTGTAAAAGAATTGAATCATGACGGAATTCACTCACCCTTAATTCATTTAAAATATGCATCAACGAGGCTGCACTCTTTTGCTTCGAATTCGTTAGAGAATGACAGGCGAACCATTCATCATTCTCAAAAGCTTAAAATTATCACACTTTCCCATTCAGTAAAGAGTGGGACTTGAAAAATGTCAATTCCATTCTTGCTAGGCTTAAATATATGATGAATTCATTCCATATTATAATTCTTTTAAACTTTGAAACACTGGAAATATGATATTATTTACTACCATAAAAAGCATAGCTGCTTTAGAACCAAACCCATGGTGTTATTATGAAGGTAGAGCAATTACAAAAAATTCCTATTGGCTGCGCCTTATGTCAGAAACTTGCTGCTTATAGTGTCAAGCTAGTGTGTTTCTTGTTTCCTTTTCAACTTCTTCTTCTTCTTCTTCTTCTTATTCTTCTTCTTATTCTTCTTCTTTTCCCATGTGTTAGTTGTTGTTTTATTAACTTTTTCCCTTCATCCATGAGAACTCTCCCCAATTGCTCTACCTTTAGTTATTATACCATGACAAAACCAATCAGCTGTTGTTATTCACATAAATAAATTTGATGTAACTCGCACAGTACCCTGGATTTTTGTATTGCATATGCAACAACGCACAATAATTCCCCCTCTTTTCTTGAAATAGTCCGATGAATCGAGCTGCTCAATTTATATACAAATTAATATAAATATGATAGAAAAATTAGTCATATAAAATAGCGTTTACAACAGCTTGGTGAGGCTCGTACTGTACTTCTGGGAACGACTTTAATATTGATGCCTCTAACGCAGACTTTTCTGAAATAGGACTAAACCAAATATCGGATAGTTCTTCCCATTCTTCAATGATGTGTTGACTTTGCGATGAAGAATTCTCACAATCAATTAAATTTTCACTTTCCTTTGAACACATTTTTAAATTTATCTCACAAGATTTACTTGGAGGAAATTCACGTTTGAAAAGAAATTAACGTATTATTATATACGTATGCAAAATTCTTGTAGGAGGTCAAACTATCAGGAACAAATATGCTAGTCGTTACTTATCAATTTGTTAAAAAGATTACGTAAAAACAAACAAAAAAATGCCAATGGTTGCCAATGGCAACCCAGAAATGAAAGATCCAACAACCATACAGATATTTTGTAAACAACAAAACGGGAAGAAGAAGAAAGGCTGTCAGCTTGCTACTGAATGGATATCGCCATTCCACTTTCTCTTTAGGCTGCAGCCATCTGCTGCTGCATTCATCAAAATTTTAATTCTGTGTGAATTATTTAGGTTTTTCAATTCATAAATTGAAAACGAATAGAACTCATTCATTTTTATCAGCCTAAAGACTTCCCATACTGAATGCTAGAAAAAAAGGGTTCAGCTTTTTAAAATTTAAATAAAAGAATTAAAAGTGAAAATGATTTCACACTTTTACAGCTCTGATCTATATACTTCCACCTGTACTTATATTATAGAGATTCGCCAGAAGATATGCAATGAAATGCATATATCCATACATGAGCTTGTATGAGATATGGAACATTCCAAGATGATAATTAAATAAAAATGTAATTTTTAGATGCATAGCTATTTTACAAATGCATATGTGATACATAGTCGTATGTAAGGTGGCAAATTCTGTAACATGGAGTAAATAATTTATACATTTATACTATAAGGTACATGTATTCTGGCTAAAATCATGCTGCAAATTATATACATATACTAAAAATATTATTGCTTTACTCGGTAATTTAGATGATTTTATTTTTCCTCTTTTATGTTCTATTTATTTATGTAAGTGTATCAAGGTTGACGTACTCGTTAAACCTACATATGCACAACAATTAAGGTTATTGGACATTGTGCTATTCTGTTATGTGTATATTTATATGGATTTGTACGTACTTAAATGAATTTGCTACTGCGATGCATAGGGGTTAAATAGTAACAATATTGCCAAAAATTGCTGTCGACCATATACCAATATACTTGTATATATATATCTGTTCATACTCGTACATACATATGTATGTATTAGAATGTATAATCTATTGCAGGGCAATTGATAGAGCAAATAAATTGCTTGTAATTGCTATTTTACCACCTTCTCCGTTCCCTTTTCTATTTCTTTATGTATGTGTATCTTCTTCTATTCAATCAAATCAAATTGTTTTCGTATAATGAAAAGGCGAAAAAAGAAGCGACCAGTGAAAAATATTTTGTATATTAAAGGTATTAAACTACACCACCTCGTCTTGTAAATTTGTGTTAAATTTCATTATTAAAAGTAATGAAGTATTTTGAAAGTGCATATTAATTCAATGCTGTTTTTCTACTATCTTCGTTTCATATAGAGGCGTTATTTTCTCCTCCTCACTAGTCGGTCATTCAGCAATGTGGTTTAAGCCAACGACCTGAAAATATTTGGACCGTATAAAATGATACGAAATAAAAGGAAATAAGCGGCATGTTCCAACACATTGGACCACATTGTTCTACAAAACTGTTCGGTATGTCGCCGTAGCGGCAGCAGCAGAAAGTAGTCTACTAGCCAGTTTCACAAAAATACTGAAAGAATCTCATCCTAGACAAACTCGCTGGGGTTTTATTTTCCAGATGTCACAGTCAATGAAGATTCAACCATTTTTAATGTATCAAATATTTGCCGAAACCCATATTAAGAACAACCTACTCGGTGGACTGATGGAATCTAGTTTTGCATACAAGTACCGGTCTAGAAGTAGTCAAATGGATGAAGATGTTACTGTAGTCTGTTACTGTATTGTTATTTTCATAGTCATGCTGGTAGCAAAAATCTGCGCATGAAATATGTTACTGAAGCATTATTCCACTATTAAATGGAAAGTACAGTATAGCGCCGTTAGACTCAATGAAAAATCCAAAACTGCTTCAGAGTCATATATAAAAGCTCGTCAACAGTCTGACATAGGTTTAAGCTATTACGTTTGACGCAGATATTTTATTGAATAAATTCAGTCTTGAATTCGAGTACTTATATAAAAATATTCATTTTTATCCATTCTAAAATATAACTCAGACTCATATGAATATTGGAATTTCACTGGCAATTAGTGCTAAATATTCCTAAGAAACTTCTATTGAACTGATTGATATCACATCTAAGTTTGAATACAATAAATTTTTACATAATTCACTCTACCAACAACTCTACTTAAATAACTGGAAAGGATCAATTAGAAATCCAACGCCATTGTCGAAAGTACTACAGCATGTTAATCGCCACCGTTATTTTTATTTGTTAATGACAATTATCGTAAATTTAAGCGCTAAAAGCAATTTTATAAAATGACATTTCAATGATTTTTAACTTTGCTTTACGATTAATGTAATCTTTAGAATGGACTCTTCTTCATTTATTTACTATTTGAGGTGATTAATTATCAGATTGTTTTTGTACATGCTGTATGCATTAAGAATATATAGACTAAATTCAAAGGCATTGTAAAGACTAATATTTTTATGAGTAATTAACGAAAAACATTTTTAGATTTACAATTAAGATGTGAGCGTTAATAAAAGTATTAATTTTCATTTAAATAATATTTATTCTGCAATTTTAGCTAGAATATTTAGGAATTTTCCTCTATGAAGTGATTATTGAGTGGAAAATAGCATAACTTTGGATATAATTTGTATCAAATGCCAGGACAGAAGTAGTTGAGACCATTGTATATCTATAATTCTTCTGTTGAATTTAATTTTTGACAAATGATACATAAAATAAATGAATTTTCCATTCACTTAATATGTTGTAGCAATTTAAATGTGAATGTGATGAATTCCATTAATTCAAACGTACATGAGAATATTTAATTAAATTCTAAATAAGGATATAATAAATCAAAAATTACCACAAATCTATGTTTGTACTCTTGTAACTGTACTATCAAGTATATCCGGTAGTGGACCATATCTGCATGTGTAAGCATACTATAGATGCTAATAGTAGTAAAACTGTATGAATACAATTGTTGAATAAGTTTGTTGCATAATAATTATTAGGTATACCACATATCGACATGAGCACACATGCATATTTACTGAGCAGATGTATTGTGGTTGAAATGAATGGATATGTACTAGTATGTGAACTACACATTATACAGATTCATATGTATATTAAGACGGGCCAAATTTATGTTATGCATTCACAGTTAGTGAAAATCATTTTGATATCATTTTAAGAAAACTTTCTACAGAAACTATCGCCCTAGAGTTGACTTTAACAGACCAACTTTCCGAGAGAAAACGTGCAAATGGGACTTTTTAGATATAAATAATACAATTTTCATAGGCAGTGATAGTTCAAATTATCCTCCCTATTAACTGACTCACCTTAGTGCATAAATTCATTTTGCAAACTGCATAGTACAATGAAGGAAATACATATTAAACGACTGTAGGAGGGAAATCCACAATTCATATTCAAATGTATGAAAATGAACATATCACAATTATAGTAAAATACATAATAGATACTACGTATTTTATCCATAATTATAATTTACATTCATATCAATGAGTGACCAATACATATATGTGAATATGCAAATATTGTATTATGTAGCAACAATTAATGACGATGAATTTTGAGCTCAATTCAATTTAAGATTGGGACGATATACGAGTATTTTACTAATAAATTCAACAAAAATATCTAATTGAATATATTTAATATATTGACATCAACATGCATTTCATTTTCGTGTCATTAGTCATTCGACATAATTGTGGTAATTATCATAAGATATGTTAAACTCTTGCCAAACAAAGACCTGATGAAATTTAATCTCCACCTACATCTGGGAAATGCAATTATTGTTGTCTATAAAATCACAAATGGTGACAATTTGTAATGAATTTTAGGTGTCAGTATGATGAATGGAATATTTTCTGATCCATCGATGAAGTCTCGAAAGACTCGAACGACTCTATTCGCTTCACTTTACACCCTAGATCCGCAGTGTTCTATTAAAATCAGGTGCACCTCGAACAAGCACTGAACCTCTTGATCAGACTGAGGATATTAAGATCATGAGCCCCACAACTGTATGACTGACCCAGTGTGTCGTCTTGAATATTACATTAAATTTTTTATAAAAAATATCGAATTTTATAAGTAACTTTTGTTTGATCTATCTCTCTATTAGCTCTCTTGAACATTTTTGGAGGCAGTAGGGCCCACAACATTTATAGAAATTTGCCTACCTTCTATGATTGCAATGAGGTGTAATTCGCTATCTATTTAAATGAATACTGAATATCTAATATATAAATGGGCTGAATTAGAATTAGGTTAGTGTGTTGGCCTTCTGATCTGTAGGTCGTTGTTCAATCTCCGGCTGATACATAACAAATTTCATATCGGAAACATTTTTCTTTTGAACGGAATTCACCTGTCGGCAAGCAATTGGCAATTTGCATGAAAAAGCTTCTAAAAGAACTCTGTGACAGAGCTCAGAAAAAGTGATGTCACAAGGGTTCTGCCATTTGGAACCGGTTAAAATAAGTTGGTCCCTTCTAATACTGTTTAAAAATTTGACACTCACAACAGTAATGTAAGAGAAGCTCATTGGCCGAGCTAGTGGCTGGTAGATAAATTTCTCATATTGCGGTTATATCCATTAAGAGCCTGCAATCATATAGAGCTCACTATTGCGACATTACCTTTTGCAATTACCTAAAAGTTACGAATGTAATTGTGAATAGCATAATGGTATAGGTAAACAGAGAAGCCTTCTATACAAAACAAAGAATAATCTGTTAATTCATTTACCCAATTATTTACTGCGAGCTCCAATTTTGAATAATTCTGATCGTCTTTATAAAATATTTATTCCCAGTGAGAATTAAATATTTTCTTAACTTTACTAAAATTGAATTTCAGTAGAGCATTAACCTATTCATTAGAACTTTTACAATGAATTTTGTCGGAATAATATCAAGTTTATAGAAATGCTATGAGCCATCAGTATTTTATGAGAAGGCAGTTACTATAAGTTAACAAACTATAATACAAAACACAAATACTACAAAACAAAATAAAAAGGTTTACCTACAAAAATATATAACAAGAAGTGCCGGGGAAAATAAAATTTCCCTAGAGTTTATGCAAGAAAAAAAAAAGTATAATGTCAACAAACAATAGAGATGATATCAAAAACTCAAATACCGTAAAATCGCACTTTTGTATAAT
Source organism: Megamerina dolium (assembly GCA_963854835.1). Lineage (NCBI taxonomy): Eukaryota > Metazoa > Arthropoda > Insecta > Diptera > Megamerinidae > Megamerina > Megamerina dolium. Next base: position 29,688,670 of record OY978529.1, on the reverse strand, counting down.
AATGGCGCACTATGTATATGAGTGTCTGATTTAAATACTCCATATGGATGACATGAGAAAAGGCTTAAAATTATTCTTTCTTTGAATATATCCTTTGTACTGTATTATATAGTGGGTATATAAATATGGATGGACCACCATCAGCATATACAAATAGGAAACAATTCTGATTTGTTAATAGAAGAGCATGTACGAACATATTTAACTTAGTAAACATTTGTCTATGTTTTTGCAAAAAGAAATGCATTTATGTTCCGGCTCATGGGATATTGTTATGTTGTAGCTATCATTTTATTTTTTTCACGACTTATAAGATTTTTCTCATATTCTCTTTATTCGTATGATATATGTTTTTAACACGATTGTCCTTTGAGTTTTATTAATTATTTATAGTTGGTTCAAAAGAAAGCAGGCAGCGAATAGAGCTGATAGTAATATTTCTTTTTATTTTTCTAGAAAGATGCAAAAATCATCAAGAATTCCTTTTAATGTTACTCATGTACTGAGGTATAAATTTGTACTATATTCTCAGTGACTTCTAAAAAGGAGCCAAGAAACAATATTTTGTAAAATAAAAGTTGTAGGAGGAAAAGCGTTAAAACTTGTTTCATCCGACAAATCAACACATTGGTCTTCGTTGAACAATAGAGCTTCCTCCAGTAATTCCAATAATGTAACTGTATTTTAGATTTCGATGTAATGGCATAAATCTGGGCATCGTCTTCATATACCATTTCGAACTCAATTTTTTATGAACTAGAATGCGCCTTGTAATCATCTGACATATGTTATGTGTACGGTTTTTTTACATTTGCTTGATAATTTTCGAAGAAATTTAAAGTTTTAAGACCTTTTTATATTGGACGGTTATGTGGCTACATTTGAATATGTTAAATATGTTACCATTTTTGAAGAGACTGTGTGGTTTTCAAGAAGATATTCTCTCAGTAGCCGACTTCGCTAATTTTGAATTTTCAAAATATCTTATATGTGCAAAATATGTTGAATTTGATTTCAAAAGTCCCGAGGAATATTATCCGAATTTACAGCATGGATATGTCTATTAACTTTAGAGGCCTATTATTACTTTAATTATCTTTAAGCTTCAAAATTTTAACTTTTAAAAAGTCCAAATCTGGTCTGTCTGGTGACGAGTTAACTGAACAAGCTGTCAAAACAGCGCTAATAACTGAGCTGCACAGTTTACTTCCTACGAAACAGATGTACATTTTCAGTTCTTCTTTGCGGTCTTAAAGCTGCCTCTAAAGACGTGTTCTGATAAAAATTAATACCTTAATAGTTCTGTCAATCGATTTCGACTAAAAAAATTTTAGCTGAAAAGTACGGTTCCAGCCGAATCAGATTTCTATAGAAATTGAGGCATTTTTTTCAAAATAAAGACTTTTTTCAGTGATTTGGTTTTGGACTACTTCGGGAAGTTTAGAAAATATTTTTTTAACGTATTTTAGGCTTGTAAAATTAAATCTTGGGTTGGTTGAACTCAGTGAGGACGCATTTCGTGACATAAAAAAATTATAAAAGTAGAAATATTAGTTAAAAACGTTTCAAGAGGGGTAAAATGTAAAACCGAACTCGATTAATTTTTTATTCTCAACATGTCTTCCAAATATACTTACCCTCTAACTCTACCCATTACTTATAAATGGACTTTCCTACAAAATTAACATTCTTAAAAACAAATTTCACTACCAAAGTACCTCCACAAGGGTAAATCTATCACGTCAATTAAAAAAGTATTGTAGTATTTTTTCTTTAAATTGATGTTTTTGTTTTTATTACTTTCGATAAACAAAATTACACTGACCATTATTTTCGATCATCTTTCGCCATTTTCGGGTAGAGCCATTATTTTGTTTTCGTTAAACTTCTGTGGGATTTGATAGAAGAAGCCGACAAGTGATTTTCGGAGTAATTATTACACTTGTAATTTTTCCGTTGTAGCGAGTTTTGAAGGGACTGGAATGTACTGTAATATAAGGTGTAGTAAATTTTTCCAATAGATGGCTTTAGTAAACTATATCTCACGTTGTAAAAGTGCGATTGGGTTACGCTAGATTGTGTTAGAAAGATAGGATTTCGTTCTAAATAAACTTTTCAGGAAGTTTTGTGATTTCTTGACTCAGTATTGTTTGAGCACGTTTGAAAGATGGACACCAGTAAAGAGAAAATATGCCATGTTTTACAGATTTTCGTCGATAAAGGCGAAAACGCAAGCCAGACGACTGAAAATGTGAATAGTGTTTATGGTCCTGATACTGTAGCAGTCAATCATGTGCAATTTTGGTTTCGTCGATTCCGTCCGGTAATTTTGATGTCAAAGATGCACCACGCTCTAAAACGCCAATTGTCGAAAATATCCATAAAATAATGGAAATCGTCGAGTCTGACCGTCATGTAAGCACTTTTTCCATTTCCCAGGAGCTAAACATTGCACAAAAAATCGTTTGGAACCATTTAAATAAGACTGGATACAAAAAGAAGCTCGATGTATGGGTGCCACACGAGTTGATGCGCAAAAACCTCATGGACCGAATTTCCATCTGCGAATCGCTGCTGAATCGTAACAAAATCGATCCATTACTGAAGCGGATGGTTACTGGTGATGAAAAGTGGTTCACTTACGACAACGTCAAGCGAAAACGCGGTGATCCGGCGCAAACGGTGGCCAAGCCATGATTGACGGACAGGTAGGTTTTGTTATGTGTTCGGTGGGATTGGCAGGGAATCATCTACTATGAGCTGCTTCCCTACGGCCACACTCTTAATTCGGATCTGTACCTTCAACAATGAAGGAAACAATCGCCCAGAAGCGCCCAGCTTTGGCCAATAGGAGAGGAATTGTGTTCCATCAGGACAACGCCATCCCACACACATCGATAGTGACTCGGCAGAAGCTCAGGGAGTTTGGTTGGGAGGTTTTAATGCATCCACCTTATAGTCTTACCTGGCACCAAGTGATTATTACCTGTTCCTGTCTACGGCGAATGATTCGCCTTAAGAGAAGCTTTTGAAAATCGACTGTCTCAGTTTTTTGCCAATAGAGATGAGGATTTATGAAATTACCTTCAAAATTGCAACAAGTTATCGAACAAAACTGTGCATATTTGACTTAAGTGGGATCATTCTAACTATGCTAAATAAAACCTTCAATTTAATGCAAAAATAATGGATTTCTTTTTACTACTATATGTATGTTAGGTCTACATGATGGATAGGGCAAAACTTCTCAATCATGCTCCTCTACTTTTCCTTGGAGCACTAGTGGCCTATTAGTAGCGCTCCCATACAAAATTGGTGTTTCAATTAAATTGAAAGAACATAAATTTTGTTGGGGGGTTCCAAAGAGAGATAGAGGTACCGATTAAGTATATTTGTGGGAAATATCGTGGCAGAGGAATTAATGGAGTGGACAGTCATAAATTTCATCGCTCTAGGTGCGATATCTGGGCGATTTCTGGGCCCCAAATAAGTATGGAAATTATATCTCGTCTGTTGGACAAGACAATTTTTTTTCATATAGCTGTATATTCCTTTGAGTCTTCCAAATAAGGTTGGATCAATATATTTAATATGTCTTACTTAAAGTATCGGCCAGTTATAGAGGAGGTATTACACCTCTTAATGGAATTTCTACAGAAGTTGCCGGGATGTGTCTGAGAAGAAAATGGTTCGGTTTATCATTTCAAAAGCCATTTAGTGCCATCAAGACCCCAACCGTGAATCAATCATTAACAAATTTATTGTAAATTCTGACACTTAAAAATTCAGTGAATCTAAACAACACAAATGCTAAGATTTATAATTTAGTGTAAATGAGACACGTTCACCCAACTCATTTCCACACGTATTGTGGTGCCAAGAGAAGTCAACAAATTTACGATTATATGATGAGTATTTTAAAATAGCATTAATTTAAGCGTAAAATCCTCATACTATGTATTATTACTTGTAATAAAAGCCCACCGACAAGTAAAGCCAACAAGTCATTTTTTCCTGACCTGACCTCTTTCTCTCTTTATATGTATATTGATGGTGAACTATACGAGTAGAGCATATATTAAAATTTCAAATAAATTGTTTCATCACTTTACAAAGCCATTAATGTATATTGTACTACACTATCTAACACACACACACATAAGTGTATGTAAGATTGGATGCCTATGGGTGTTGTTTGAGTGTGTCAAAAGTTGTCTACATTACAAAACCCATATCAAAGCGAAATAACATTGTGTGCCTCTGATATTGTGCACATCCTCTTATTCACTTTTAATTCGCATTCTGCATACGTACGATTCTGATGCGTAAAAAAATGAAACATTTTCATACAATTTATATGGTAACGAAAGAGCTAAGAGGATTACAAAACTGGCTGCCTTGTTAGCTGGCTCGCTGGCTGTCTGCCTGGGTATTCATTGTTTCATTAACACTATAAACCATTAGCCTTTAGCTTCATCTAATGCTACCACTTTCTTTCAGCAGTTTGAGCAAAGCAATACCTTAAAATAACCACTGCGTATCAGTGTGTGGAAATGTTTTTCATTATTCTCCTCTTTCGTGCTTTCCTGTTGTCTTGTATTCGTAGTTATTCCAAATGATGAATGGCTTCAGTTTCCCAATGTCTTTCTTGTTTTTGTTTTTTTTTTTTGTTTTTGCATTTTATTTTTTGGTGAAATTTACCAAACCCAAAATGAAATCTAACTTGTAATATTCCAAAGCAAAGTTTCGAATGTACTATACGAGTATGTAGTAGAACAAAATGTTATTCGTATGAGTAAATAGAAAATGAAATGCATGACTATATGCATATGTATGTGCAATGGATGTGTGTTGAGTTTTCCTTGCAGTGAAAGTGACTTTATTAGAACTAGTGATTTGTTGGTACAAATGAATTACAGCAACATTAGGTAGAGACTCTTCAGATTCTGCTGCCAACTGGCTCTAGTAATAAATTATTTATGATAAACTACTGTTGATATCGATATACAAGAAGAAGGTAAAAACTAAAGTAGTAAAAAGATTTTTTCTTTCAACATAAGACTATAGCTGGAGCTGCAATAATTTAGAATTACGCATATAAACAGAAATGTTACGAATAGTCGCTACGCCCCTTATACGTGTATTTAGTAGGAACGTAAATACTGTGATTAATGTTTTTGGACCAATTTTTTTTTTAAATATTTATTGATATATATTTTATACAAAAAGCAAATATTCATTCGAAATGTCCGCATTTGGCTTTCACGTCGGTTTTAATTCGAACTGGCCAATCATCAACAGCCGCACGCACTTCGTGTATTGGAATATTGGCCAAAACACTAATCCAAGCTGTCTTCAGAGAATCAATGTTGGGGTATCTTTTGTGGCAAACGAAGGCCTCTAAAACTGTCCACAATTTGTAATACAGCGGTTTCAAATCAAGACTATCAGAGGGGGCCATCCGTTATCAGCGTGCTTCACCACAAGATGTTGCATTTTTCAACAAATGTTGACTGCATAATGTAATATGCAAGGTATATTCATTGCGGTCAGATGTTTGTAACCACTTGAAGGAATCTCCGGAGATATAGAAAGGTATATATATTCGTGATCAGCGTCGCTTAAATTTTCGATTTAACGATGTCCGTCCATCCGTCCGTCCGTCTGTTCGTCACCTGGCTGGTTCGCATGATAACTTGAGCAAATATTGAGCAATTTTGACGAAATTTGGCATAAGTAACCTATCTAACCTACTTAATCCAAGGGTACGGAAGGGATTGATATTGGGAATGATCGGTCAGATGCTTTGCCCACACCGAGCATTCAAAGTGACTAATCTCGAATTGTTCAAAATCTTAAACTTGCTATAACTCACTTAAAACACCATCTAGAACAGCAATATTTTGCACGTGGAATGTTACACTGCTACATAATCCTGCCAGAACTTGGCGAGCCACACCATCATTTTGTAGTAGCTCCCATATGAAGAGCCTGAACTTATTTCAAATTTAAGCCGCTGTAATTTCTGCAATCATTGTCGTGGCCCTACTACTTAATGGGGCTACCACTGAAAGTTGCGAAAAGTGAAAAAAGTTTAAACCGCTTTAACCTACGAACTATTCAGAGCAGGGAAACCAAATTGAAGGTGTGGATTAATATTTACAAGAAAGAGGAAAACCACGCTCACTTTTTACATAGCTCCCATACTATACCATTTCGATAAAATGATGTCGGTTTCGAAGCAATCCATTCATCCACCCATTTTCGCACTTCTTCAACATTTCGGAAACGTGTACCACTCAAGCCGTGCCACTCAGAAGGCGCTATGTCTGGTGAGTACGTTGGGTGAGGAAGAGTTTCCAATTCAAGCTGCGTCAGTGTTTCTTTGACGATTTTTCCAGTATATGGCCGAGCGTTATCGTGAAGGAGAATAACCTTGCGCTTGTTACTCGCTATTACTGGTCTTTTTCGCAACAGCTCATCATTCAATTTGTTCAATTGACGTTTGTAGACATCAGCAGTAACAGTTTCATTCGGTTTCAGCAGCTCACAGTACACCACTCCTTGCTGATCCCACCAAATGCAGAGCATTACCTTATGACCGTGGGTGTTCAGTTTTGGCTGTGATGTTGATGGCTGTCCTGGGTTCACCCATGACTTCTTCCGTTTGGGATTGTCGTAGTAGATCCACTTTTCATCGCTAGTCACAATACGTCAGAGAAAACTCTTCTTTTTCTTCTGAATCGTCTATACCACTCTTTACATGTTGTATGTGATGGGGCTTGATCACCATAACATTCTTCAAATAATCGATGAACTTCTGCTACACTTTTTTTCAAATGAAAGTAGTGCAGAAGCACATGTCGAGAAAACATTTTCATGACTAATGATTACTATAACTATTTACATTATATATATATATGTATATATATGTATATATATATATATATATATATATATATATATGTTTATATATATATATATAAATATATATATATATATATATATATATATATATATATATATATATATATATATATATATATATATATATATATCTCTTGTGGGTCGTGGTTCAATCCCCGGCTGATGCATAACAAATTTAATATCGATAAGATTTTTCTTTCGAATGGTACCCACCTGTCGGCAAGCAATTGGCAATTCTTCCTACAGTAACAACTTGCCATGAAAAAGCTTCTAAAAGAACTTTGTGACAAAGCTCAGAAAAAGTGATGTCACAAGTGTTCTGCCGTTCGGAACCGGCTATTTATTTATTTATTTTATATATATTTTATATATTTATTTTATATATATATATATATGTTTATATATATATATATATATATATATATATATATATATATATATATATATATATATATATATATGTATATATATATATATGTATATATATATATATATATATATATACATATATATATATATATACATATATATATATATATATATATATATATATATATATATGGTGGTGTTTTCGCAAGGTAACGTGTCTAACTGCCTCAACCAGGTGGGGCTAGCGCAATCCTTGTTGAACTCATCGCAAGTCAACTCACTGGCTGTCATGTAGTTTGATCTGAGCGCTATGTGATGATACCTTTATTTGTTAATGAGGGGTAGTCATATAGCTTGCTCTGCTTACTCTGTGATGGCGCTTTCATTATTATTAATGGGGGCCCTCCATGTGGCGACCACCGGGCAACGTCTTCCTGGCACCCGCTGGGAGGCGGCTGAAGTGAGTGGCGAAAATCTCCTCGGTTAGAGGTTGTGCGTTGGGTTTGGGACCCGCCACATAAAAAACCCCTCCAATGAAAAAAACTAAAATGCCTCGGATAAGGACTACCGCTTTTGTTGATGACCCCCGCAAACGAAAAAAGGACAATGATTTACGGATATGCACCTGGAATGTCCGATCCCTTTATAGGGAGGGTGCCTCTATCCAGCTGGTTGATGTCCTCGAAAAATACAGAGCTGACATCACCGCTCTCCAGGAAATGCGATGGACAGGACAGGGCTGCTCCAAAAGAGCGTCCTGTGACATCTACTACAGTTGCCATGCTGAAAGGCACGAATTAGGATGTGGATTTTTGGTCAGAAAGAGACTACGACATCTTGTCTCACAGTTCACGCCTGTGAACGAACGGCTGGCCACAATCCGCATCAAGGCAAAATTTTTCAACATCAGCCTTATATGTGCCCACGCTCCGACGGATGAGAAGGACAATGTGACCAAGGAGAGCTTCTTTCAGCGCCTCGAAGAAGCTTATGACCGCTGCCCCCGCCACGATATCAAAATCGTGCTTGGCGACTTTAATGCCAGGGTGGGCAAGGAAGGTACCTTTGGTCCAACTGTCGGAAAATTCAGCCTCCACCAAAACACCTCCGATAACGGAATGAGGCTGATCGACTTCGCCGCAGCACGAAACATGGTAATTGGTGGTACCAGATTCCAGCATCTCGACATCCACAAAGCGACATGGCTGTCTCCAGATCATCGTACAAGAAACCAAATTGATCATGTGTTGATTGACGGAAGGCATGCTTCCAGTGTGATGGACGTGAAATCGATCCGTGGTGCCAACATCGACTCGGATCACTACCTTGTTGCAGCTAAGGTGCGCACACGCCTATGTGTCGCAAATAACAAGAGAAGTCCCACACAGAGAAAGCTCGACGTCAGTAAGCTGCAATCACCAGAGACAGCAGATGCATTTTCCACTCGACTATCGGATCTGCTTATGCAGAACACTCCCCCACTTGATGATACATGCGCACGGTGGACACATATATCCCACTCCATGACTACTGCTGCCGAGGAGGTAATCGGTTACTACCGGCCTCTGAGGAATGAGTGGTATGATCAGGAGTGTCGCGACGCTACCGCAGAGAAAGACACCGCCTACAGAAGAACCCTGCGTGCAGGCGCAACGCGAGCTGTTAAGGAGCGGTATAGAGAGAAAAGGAGTGCAGAGAGACGTCTTTTCAGGCGCAAGAAGAGGGAGTTGGAAAGACGCGAGTGTGAGGAGATAGAGATGTGCACCGACAAGAATGAGACTCGAAAATTCTTTGAAAAGATCAAGCGCCTGAGTGGAGGTTTAAATCCCGGAGCCTCTTCTTGTCGTGATGGAAATGGGAATCTGGTTACGGATGTCCAGAGTGTACTGAGCCTATGGAGGGAACACTTCTCCACGTTACTGAATGGCGATGCTACGAACAATTCCGCCAGTGGAGGAGAATGCCCGATAACCCCAATTACAGATGATGGTGTTGATGTTCCACCACCCGACTATGACGAGGTTGAAACGGCCATTTTAAGGCTGAAGAACAACAAAGCTGCAGGTGCTGATGGCCTGCCTGCCGAGTTGTTTAAGACCGGAGGCGATGAGCTGCTCACCCGCATGCACCAGCTCATAAGCAGAATATGGTCGGATGAAAGCATGCCTGATGATTGGAGGCTCAGTGTTCTCTGTCCTGTACATAAAAAAGGAGACCCCACAATTTGCGCCAACTACCGTGGAATAAGTCTCCTGAGCATCGCGTACAAGGTTCTATCGAGCGTACTGTGTGAAAGATTGAAGCCTATGCTCAGCAACCTGATTGGACCTTATCAGTGTGGCTTCAGACCTGGTAAATCCACCATCGACCAGATTTTCACACTGCGCCAAATCCTGGAGAAGACCCAAGAAAAACAGATTGACACACACCACCTATTTGTTGATTATAAAGCCGCTTTCGACAGTCCGGTAAGGGATTACCTCTACGCAACAATGTCTGAGTTCGGTATTCCTGCAAAGCTCATTCGACTTTGTAGAATGACACTGCATAACTCCCGTTGTGCAGTGAAAATTGGGAAGGACCTCTCCGCACCGTTTAATACCGAACGGGGTTTCAGACAAGGTGATTCGTTATCGTGCGACTTCTTCAATCTTATTATGGAGAAAATAATACGAGTTGCTGATCTACGACATAATGGCACTATCTTCAACAAAAGTGTCATGCTGTTAGCGTATGCCGACGATATTGACATAATCGGCATGAACACGCGAGCAGTCAGTGCAGCATTCTGGAAAGAGAGTCGCGTCGGATGGGTCTCACGGTGAACGAGGGCAAGACGAAGTATCTAGTGTCAACAAACAAAGAGTCCCGGCGTCTTGGACAGCACGTCACTGTTGACAACTACGCTTTTGAAGTAGTAAGGGACTTTGTCTATCTTGGAACCAGCATTAACAGCAGTAATGACGTCAGCTTGGAGATCATGCGTAGGATAACTCTTGCTAACAGGTGTTACTTTGGGCTGGGTAAGCAATTGAGAAGTCGAGCCCTCTCTCGAAGAACGAAAACTACACTCTACAAGTCTCTCATCATGCCTGTCCTAACATATGGCGCTGAAGCCTGGACAATTTCCACCTCGGATGAGCGAATACTTGGAGTTTTCGAGAGAAAAGTCCTACGCAAGATCTTTGGACCTATTTGCGTTGGTGGCGAGTACCGAATAAGGTACAACCATGAGCTGTACGAGCTGTATGCCGATATTGACATAGTAAAGCGCATCAAAATCCAGCGGCTGCGCTGGCTAGGTCATGTCGAGCGAATGGAAGAACACGCTCCAGCTAAGAAGGTGTTATATTCGGAACCCGCTGGAGGACGACGCAAAAGAGGAAGACCAAACCTCCGGTGGAAAGACCAAGTACTGGAGAACCTGACGGCGCTTGGAATTTCTAACTGGCGCCAGCTAGTGAAGAACAGAGATGGCTGGCGAAGCATGTTATTTTCGGCCTAAATCGATATTCGGTTGTTATGGCCACATAAGTAAGTAAGTAAGTATATATATATACACACACACATATATATATATATATATATATATATATATATATATATATATATATATATATGTTAACAATTTTGTTGTACTTGTGATAAAAAATTTAAACTGCCCAAAAGCAAACACTATTGATTTTATTTAAGGTTCAAACAATTTACTTAAAGATTCACTTAATTATAACTTATTGAATATTCGAAGTTTAACTCTCGATCAGCTCGTCCCGAACTCGACTAACTCCAACCTATCGCATTTGTTCACTTCACACCTTCATTCCTTGGCAGCGACGCGATCGTTGTTTAACTTGTTTACAGCATACTGTATGAGGCCGACCATGGCCTTGGTTTCCCACAGGTGCATTAACTGAATGCAATTGGTAATATCTTGGGTTACATCCTATTGCGAAATAGAAATATGCTGATACTGCGGCGCGTGTATTGGCCAGCCACGGGAACGTTGCGTTTATTGTGAAATTGGAATATGCTGACACTGCGGCACGTGTAGTGTGCAACAGTGTGAACGTCGTGGCTAATGCGGCAGGTGCGTGTTAACTTCACTAAAGATCTGCGTCCCGCAGATCAGGATTTAGCGAGCCATCCTTCTTAGGTGAATTGCGGGAACTTTGCTGCAGTATGGACAACTTCAGCTCAGGAAGCTTTTTTCCCGTTATTAGTTTCCTCCAGATTAGCAAAATGAGTACCATTAGCAAAAGTAGTCCTAGGGCTTCAGACGTTGCAAACCAAGTAGTTTTATTTTTCAGGTAACCCAAAAGTTGTATGTTTCCGGATGTCATCTTATGGACGAGATTGAGATTTACTGCCAGGCTTTTGTTTGCTATAGTAGACAGCACGGATGGGAGAACCTGCACACCTGAACTGCTTGTACTCCAGTAGGTTTGGTTATTGATTGTTATTGTCTCGTTTTCCAGCTCTAGGATGAAGGAACCATTAAAATAATTAGGTGTATTACCTGACCATACGCTGCTGTTGAAGTTATCCAGGAAAATTGTGTCTTCTTTGAGTAATTCAATCGTCGATTCCGCACAGGTTATGTAGCGGCAACTGGTTTGACCACCTTTGATTAGACGTGGTAGGCAGTCTTCTTCCGGTAATAGATCAAGTACTTCCTTTTTACACACCATGGCGGTGGAGATATGAAGGCAACTATCCTTGATACCGTACGTTTCTTCTTTGTTCATCAGAATTGTTTTGTACTTCAAGTCCACCCATTGACCGTTCTTCAAAATGGCTCGAGTGATTAGGTGGGTGAATCTTGTTTGTGCAACTTTTGGCATGGACAGCACATAGAGTAGATGAGTGCCATTTGTATAGATTGACGGTTCGCTGTATTCAATGGCTTCGATGATGTTACTATAAGGTAGCACTTCAATTTCGCTTATCAATTGATTTATTTCTTCTTTGTCTAGCAGGTTGCTGTTGACTACTCCGGCTTTGGCCATTTGGCAGGCTCGAACCAATTCGCTTACGTCATCCTTCAGGATCATTACTTTATGCTGTATCTCCTGAGAATACTTTGCCACGTGGTTGTGTCCCAAGATATCGTTTGTAGCCGTTACAATCCCGTTGACCATCTGTAATAACTCTTGAGTTTTCTTAAAAGTTTCAGAGTTTACCTTGTATTGTAAGTTATTATTGGCCACTAGTGCATTTTGGCTTTGCAAGACTTCGTCCCAATCTGTAGCATCAGGTGAGCCAGCTATCCATTTCCAAGCCGATCCGATCCAGTTGATTGAGCGCCTTGGTCTTTTGTCTTTTGGGCCTTTCAGCTCGTCGAGTTGAGTGAGAATTCTTTCCAACTGGAAGGTGATGATGTCTCTGATACCATTGGACTCATTCATCTTAATAGCTTCTTCTTCTAGGCGATCCAAAATTTTCCCATAGCGTGCCAAGTCGACCACGTGGATTAGTTTGAAGTATCCGTTGACTATCCAGCCATACCCATCACGGACAGTTAGAACGGGGGAGTCCAGATTGAATGCGACATATGCTTGTGCGGCTGCACAGAGGCAGATTCTATAATTAGATTACAGACTATTAGCTTAACTCTATTATTATTGCCAAATGGTTTTTTTCTTTCTTTTCTCTTTCTTTTCTCTTTCTTTTTTTTTTTTTTTTTAAATTTTGATTACGGGTATTATTCTAAAGTTATGATTTCAAAGTAAATATGACAATATGAAATTTTATTTTCTCCTTCTTTCGAGATTAAATTTGACTATGGTAATTATTCTAAGGTTAGTATTTATCAGAGTAAATTATAGAATTTATTTTCTCCTTTGAGATTAAATTTGATCATTATAATTATTCTAAGGTTAGTGTCATCAGTGTTTATCAGAGTAAATACAGCAGTGTTTGAATAATTATATTTAAAAATTTTAAAGTATTTGGGCCGAAATTTGAACAAGGTTTATCTTATCCTATAGTAACAAACTATGTTAGTAATTATCTCTTACTTAATTTCTAATATTATAGCTAGTGAGAGGAGTTCGGGAAGATAAGATTGAAGGTATTTATTAAGACCCAGTAAGTGATATCAAGAGTGGAATTCGTTTTCTTATAAGATTAGTTATTATTAGTGCAATTTTGAAAGTGGTGTTACTCCCTTTTTAATTTTAATGTTCTGTTCATCTTTATTGAGTAAAATGTTGTGAATAAGTAGGTTAGTATCTTTAACATTATTTACTCATTTAAAAACCCGTAGGCCTGTCGAACAGTTTCGAGCATTTGGAATGCAGGCGTAAACTCAGATGACATTGGAAGGCTCATGTTAGTCCCTTTTAGCGTTAATAATTGCGAATGGCCTACTCATGGCATGAGTGACTTCACTATCAATTAAAGCTATAGTCCCCCGGAGGAGTTGAACCACTTCGATTGTTGTCGCTCGGACCACCGAGTAAACTGGAATTGAACCAATACGGCTGATCGAATACTGAAATTTGTACCCAGACAAGATCCAGAGGGATCTATGCATGAGTTTTTTACCTCTTGACCAATATTCGTATGGTTTTTCTGATACCTTAGTATCCTTCTTACATAGTTAATTTTCTAGACATCTTTTATGTCTGATTTGTGCAATTTTTTTCCACTTTGTGTGACAATAGTTGCATTCCTGTTCTGAGCAACAGCTTCTTTTTTATAAAGTGGCTTCTGTTTGCCCTTGATTTGTCTGTTAGCGATGAATAATTCATCACCACTGTTGAAGTTGCGTGAGGGTGAGCGAGTTTTATTATTCCTGGCGTTTCTAGTTTCTTGTTCGTGCAGTAGAAGGGCCTTAATGTCGTCGTTTGTGTGTTCACTAAAGTTTGTCAACTCCTGATAGTTTATTCTAGCAGTCCTGTTAAGGAAAACGTCGGCGGGTTTTCGTTTTGTCACCGAATGTATAGTATTATTATACCTGTCCACAGTTATTGAAATGCGCTCCTGAGGTGTTAATCTGGAGAATTCAACACAAAGGCAGCGATACATTTCAATCAAGGTAGAGTGCAATCTTTCCACCTGGCCGTTGGCCTCACTTCGCTGCGTTGGCGTACGATAAATCTCTATTCCCAAGGCCCGTATGTAATTAAGTACAAGCGGTGTCAAAAGTCCACGCTCATTGTCCATGACAAGAGCCCGTGGTACTGTGAAGTAGTGAAGCGCAACCATTAATTTTGTACGCAAATGAGTAGATGATTTATTTTTTATCGGAAATAATTTAGCAAATTTTGTAAACTTGTCGATGCAACTTAAATATTTTTGACGCTCTATTTCGAAGATGTCGATATGAAGAATCTCACACGGTTAATTAGGAATAGGATTTGGCTGCATATAAGGCTTCGAGGGATGTCTATCGTACTTATTTAGTTGGCATGTTTCACATTGCCTATTGTACTCCCTAATCTGTTTGGACATGGCTGGAAAATAAAATTTTTCAAGAATTTGTTCCCTATTTTCGCGAGCGTTACGATGAGCGCGTTTGTGTTCCCGCTCAATTATACCCTATCAGCAATCGTTACATCCTCTACTATGCGTTGAGTGATCCTGATTTTGTATCTATTGAAGTTATTGACATAAGCATTTTGCAAATTATAGAGCGAGCATTCTGGAATTTTAATGCCATTTACTACATTTGGATTCAAGGTTTTCTTGAGAATAGACATGAGAGCCTCGGAACTTAATACTGGCAGTGTTATAAAGAACCTTTTGTAGCCCTTATGAGGTTCCTCACTGCACTCGCAACTCGCCCCCTGTCTAAGAATTATTTGGTTCTTAAACACGTTAATCGGTGTTTCCACGTGTAGTATAAGGTCCGAACTATCTTGTTCAGCAGAATGCATAGTACCTTCTGATGCAGTATCTGTTACAGATGCCGCATCAGCAACACTAGACGGAGGTTGAGCGATGATTGAGTCTGTGAGTGCGTTCACTTCTGTCCTAAGACGGGAGAGTGCATCGGCGACCACATTCGTCCTACCTGGCTTGTAGATCAACTCGCAGTTGTATTCCTCTATACGCGCTTTCCATCGCTTGAGCTTAGCGTTATAATTGCGATTACTCAGGGAAAATGTCAGCGGTTGGTGATCGGTGTAAATTTTAATTTTCCTCGCACCATATAAGTAGGATCGCAGATTATCTAGTGCCCAAACGATAGCCAGGAGCTCCTTCTCGTTGGTGGCGTAGTTTTCCTCAGCTTTGTTAAGAGATCGTGATATATAAGCAATGGGTTTGTCCTCACCTATTAAACCTTGTGATAACACTGCCCCAATGGCATAATTCGATGCATCTGTAGTCAGATTGAAAGGTTTTGCGAAATCAGGAAAGGCTAGGACATCAGCAGACACCAATAGTTGTTTTAACTCGCGAAATGCTTCCAGGGCATCTTCATCAAGCTGAATTCTTACCTTCTTTGACGCGTTTGCCCTTATCTGTGCATTTTCTCCCCGAGTGAGATTAGTTAATGGCTTAGCAACCTTGGCGTAGTCCCTAATGAATTTCCTATAATATGAGGTCATACCAAGGAAACTTTTTAGATCCTTAAGATTTTCCGGAGGCAAAATAATCTTTATGGCTTCCACCTTGTTTGAATTAGCGCGTACTCCATCGGGAGTGATCACATAGCCAAGGAACTCAACTTCCTTTTCAAAAAAACATGTCTTCTCCAAATTTACCTTTAGATTTGCTTCCAAAAGTCTTGAAAAAATCCTCTCAATGTTTTCCAGATGTTCGTCTGGGTCTTTGCCAAAGACGATAATATCGTCGATGTAGACGTAGCAGATTTTCCCGATGTATTTTTTAAGCACGTCGTCTATCATTCTCTGGAAACTGGCTGGCGCGTTTATCAAGCCAAAAGGTAAACGGAGGAATTCATACTTGCCATTCATCGTAGAGAATGCCGTTTTAGGGATTTCCGAGTCCTTCATAGGTATTTGGTGGAACCCTGATGTAAGATCTATTGTCGTAAAGTAATTGGCTTGACCAAGGCTACAGAGAGTCGCGTTTATGTCAGGAATGGGGTAAGTGTCAGCGACTGTTACAGTATTCAGTCGCTTGTAATCGATGACCATTCGGTATTGTTTCTCCCCACTCGCCTTTGGTTTCTTGGGTACCACCCATATTGGTGAGTTATAGGGACTTTTCGAAGGTCGGATAACTCCCTCATTAAGCATCTCATTTAACTGTTTTTCAACCTCATCCCTCATACACGCTGGGTACGGGTAACTTTTGCTGTAAATTGGTTCAGAGGTTGATGTTTTTATTTCGGCACGAACATTTGTATCGACAAGCTCATTGCCATTCAGAGGCTTAAAGAGTTCCGAAAACTTTCTTAGTAGTAAGTTAACCTTTTCGTGAGTACCGAGAGGCAAATCTTTGCCTAATGTAAAATAAACATCAGAGGACGTGCGCGCCTTGAGTGGAATTTCATACCCCTCTATTTTAAGTAGGTTGTTCTTTCTGTCGATTATCGCGCCTAATTCCCTTAATGTGTCATCCCCAATGATACCACAGAATCCTCTTAGAGTGGGTAACACGAAAAATTCGAATTTAGTTAGCTTGCCAATACTATCAAATAATTTTAATTCTATCTTAGTTCTTATTGGCACAGCACCCCCAACGGATGCTACATTAAATACCTTTTCCACCGAAGTTGTTTTTATCGCAATATCTTGTCTAATGAAGTTTTTATTTGCACCCGTGTCTATTAAGAAATCTAGCACCCGACCATCCGGGAACGTATATTCTATGTATGGTACGCTAGATGGCCGGAGTCCAGAAAATCCTCAGGTTTTTCTTCACTCACTGGACTCTGATCAGTATCCTGATCTTTGCTTTCTTCTGGCACTGTGTGGAACACCCTCTGTTGTTTCCGTGGAAAATTTTCTGATTTCGCGCTGCGTTTGAAAGGGTTAGGTCGATTAATATAATTTACATTGCGTGTTTGGACGGAAGGGTCAACCTCCATTCGTTCAACTGGAGGACGGGAGGTGAAGTTCTGATTATCGTTTCGTCCGGAAAGATTGTCGTTTTTAAAATATTGTGGACGATGTTCTTAAGTCCGCCAGGTAGGTTTTGGTGGCAAGTGTGGCAATTGTGAAGGCTTGTTTTTATTTTGGAAATGATAGGTGCTTGGTAAGTTATTAATCGGCACCGCAACACGATTGCTTGTCATGGTAGGGTGAATCGAAGAATTTCCAAAATCAACGTTTTGGATTTCCAAACACGCCGAGTAAGCTTCAGGCATGGTTCTGGGGCGCTGTATAAGTAGCATCCTTGACATATCTCCATTGAGACCACGAATGAAAACGTCTAATGCTCGGTTACGGTATGTCTCAACTAGAACTTTTACTGTTTCGTCCGTGTAGGACTCGGTCTTAATTTTATTAATAATAAGGGAGAACTGATGGTTTACCTTGGCGTAAAACTCATCAACTCTCGATCCCCTTTGATGAAGCTGATGCAGTTGGTGTTCAAGGGTGTGGATATCCCTTTTATCCGCATAGTGCAAAGAGAGACATTCCTTAATTTTTGACCAATTGCTGTCGAAAATGTTATATGAAATTAATGCCGAGTCGGCGGCACCCGGCACTTTTTGCCTGATATGTTGCAAAATTTCCCGATATAAGGGCTTACCCTTCATTATCTCAAAGTCCGAGAGGATGACTTCCACCGAGTGCACCCAGGACACGTACTGTACTGGGTTTCCGTCGAAGATTTGTAACTCCTTGACACAGTCAGGGAGTCGACTGATGTCCTTTATGTCGGCTTCAGTTGTGGGGGCTTGTGTCACCACTTCTTCCACCGTTCCCACGCTATTATTAGCTGCGGATGCGGTTAATATAGAGCTTACCGAACTCAGATGTGACACCCGCCGTTCCAGGGTGTTCATTTTCTCGAGCAGGGCATTTACCGCACCTGTTAAATTTGTAACAGTGGCCCGCAGATCCTCCATTTTGACCGATAATATAAAAATTTGTCAGTTTTACTTACGCAAAAGTCAAACACAATCTCATTAGTGTTTGATAATAAACTTTTCGTTTGAATTTAACTTTGGTTACACTATATTATTCTTTCCAATCTTTTAGTTTATCTTTTTTTATGATCTCTTAATTCTTCTTTATTTTATTTAATTCTTAAAAAATTTTCCACCGCAAAATTGTATTGTTAAGTTATTTGCACTTTCAAGTATTTGTCATTTGGTCCACTGGGAATATTTCTCCTTTTTTCACTACTGGGTCCCTGCTCGGGCGCCAGTTAACAATTTTGTTGTACTTGTGATAATAAATTTAAAGGGCCACTGCCCAAAAGCAAACACTATTGATTTTATTTAAGGTTCAAACAATTTATTTAAAGATTCACTTAATTATAACTTAGGGAATATTCGAAGTTTAACTCTCGATCAGCTCGTCCCGAACTCGACTAACTCCAACCTATAACATTTGTTCACTTCACACCTTCATTCCTTGGCAGCGACGCGATCGTTGTTTAACTTGTTTACAGCCTACTGTATGAGGCCGACCATGACCTTGGTTTCCCACAGGTGCATTAACTGAATGCAATTGGTAATATCTTGGGTTACATCCTATTGTGAAATTGGAATATGCTGACACTGCGGCACGTGTAGTGGGCAACAGTGTGAACGTCGTGGCTAATGCGGCAGGTGCGTGTTAACTTATATATATATAAATATATATATATATATATATATATATATAAATATATATATATATATATATATATATATATATATTATATATATATATATATATATATATATATATATATATATATATATATATATATATATATATATATATATAAATATATATATATATATATATATATATATATATATATATATATATATATATATATAAATATAATTTGCTATAATTTGGTATAATTTGGTCGGCCCTAGCCGACTGTAAGGTTTAATATTTTTAATACACCGTTTTTATAGTGGTAGGGCCGGTGTCGGTCTTTAACATCTTCAGTCTCTTCAAACAGTTCTATGCATCGATATACGAAAATGAGTCTAATCCCGAGCGGACGGAGCATTTTGAAAATATCACCTTTTATCATTTCACACTTATAAAGCGCTATAACAGCGATACGGTTCTCGTTATTTAGCTACTCCATGGTGAAAGCTGAAAGATTTTAGAATTCCCTGTGCAGGCTAACGCTTTACATTAAGTCATGTGGTAATTATGGGCATTTTTAATTCTTCTATTGGAATGGGTATGTTGTTGGTGTATTTGTATCCGTACTAAGTACATTTTTTCTCGCATGTTACTCAATTTATTCACTTGAATGGTTTGTGTATTTCATGTTTCATGTTTAGCAAAGCAGACGACTGCGATTTACACATAAAAAGGAATATCTGCCGTGTCATGCAAACCCGTATTACAATATTTGCTAAGGTATGATTTCGAGCTCAGAGGTTAGTGCGTTGGCCTTCTGATCTGTAGGCCGTTGTTTCAATCCCCAGCTGAAGCACATCTTTAACTAGACGGTAGCGGTACTTGACGACAAGCAATTTACAATTTTTCCGGTAGTAAAATATGCCATGAAAACGCTTCTAAAAGAGCTCTGTGGCAAAGTGATATGCCACACAGCACGCGAAACAATGGCCCAATTGAGAGGCGAGTTCGGTGAACAGTTTATTTCACGTTTGGGGCCGGTCAATTGGCCGCCTAGATAGTGGGATTTAACGACTTTACACTATATTTTGTGGGGCTATGTTAAGGCTCATGTCTATAGTGACAAGCTCGCAACGGTTGACGCACTGGAAGCCAATATTGAAGAATTTATTCGTGAGATACTGGCCGAATTGTACCCAGCGTAAGAACCATTTGAGGTGCAGCCGCGGTCAACATTTACATGAAATCATCTTTAAACATTAAATTATATAGATCTCAAATAAAGATTTCATACATTTCTCTAAACTTTATGTCTTCATTTCTCATCTTTATCGTTATACACTTGGTCAAAAATTATTTAAATGTTACAACAATAAAAATTCAATACGGATTTGAGTACCTAGGTTTCATATTCACTTCATACACTTCATATTTTAGAAGAGACGGGCAAAATGTGCGACCTGAATCATTTCTAGCTCTAACTCTAACCGATGAGAATACCCATTTAGGTATCCTCATATTAAATTATGGTTATCATCTTCAACGTCTTCCATAGAAGATGCACTCATTTATCCATCTGTAAAACAGCGAAATTACTGTGGCATTTAATTGGTAGAAAACGTTCATGCAATCTTACTGATCTGAATACGGACTTATGTGGGACTGATCACTGTCTCATATGTCCTCACGCTGTGAGATTGGATTTGGGTAACCTCGTACATGACTTCTGCAGAAGCTGCAGTGATGAGGACGAGCCTGACGTCATATGTTGTGTAGCTGCCCTGCTTGACTTATACCAATTATCTGAGATCGACATTGTTAACCTCCTGAAATTCATTCAAAATTCCGGTTGGTTTAATGATTAACTAGCTAGTAGGATAATACGCGTGGCGGTACAATTTAGCTACGTAACCTAACATAATCTTTTCTAAAAGCTACTTGCTTAGATATGAAAATCTACAAACCTAAAATCGAATTTAACAAAGAAAAACAAAACCAAAGATATTACAAAAATTTTTTAATTCACTTTGTTTAATTTGTTTGTTCGAAAAAAGAAGCTAGTTACATAAATTTCAAATTTGGTTTATTTACTGATTTCAAATGCATTAAAATTATAGATCCATTTAATAAGATATCGAAAACCATGGACTATGATAGAGTCCATGTTCCCAGGATTTCTCTTTAACATTTCGAAAAATATCGGCATTGGGATGATGCCCGAAAATTTTAATCTCTGTGCATATGTCACCTTGTGGCCACGTTTCTAACTTTTATCTCAAACACCATCTTGCGTGTAATTGAAATTATTTTATGCGAAATAATTCCATAATATTATCTGTACAATATTGTAACGAGTATCGATAGTTGATTACTCATCACTATTGTGACTGACTCTATTGGCAGCATCGAAACGAATGTCAACAAAAAGAAATAAGCGATAACCAGAACAAGCCAACGAGAAAGCAGGAGAAGAATCTCGATAAAGGAAGATTCTGGGGTGTTGCCAACAGAGTATAAATAGAGCCAGTGTTGAGAATTGGCAATCAATCTACTTCCGAACGTGATTGCGAAAACATTGATACAGAGGCAAAAGTTGCAAGTACATTTAAGTGTTATAGTAAATAGTTGAGTGTAAACAGTGTTGATTGTAAATAGAGATTATTAAATAAATTGTTGCTGTATATAGTTGTACAAAATAAGTGTTGCAGTTATCATTAACAGAATCCAGTGATCGAACAAGGTAATTCAAATAGAATTAAACGTTCACAGAATAAAAACGTAACAATTGGTGTCAGAAGTGGGATTCTGTAAAGATGGTGAAAATTGACCAACTGAAAGTGGACCAGCTTAAAAAGCTGTTGGTAGAGATGAATCTATCGTCATCAGGTGCAAAGGCGGAACTGCTGGTGAGGCTGAGGCAAGCTATGGAGGCTAAGGGAATTAACGTAGAAGAACATGAGTTCTTCGAGGAAGCCGATATACAAGCAGTCGTACACGCTGAGGAAGAAAGCAAGATAGATTCGAGTGGTCAACTAATGGAACTCATGAAATCCATGATGCAACAACAGCAGCAGCAACTACAAGGAATTAATGCGAAGTTACAAGAAAATGCGTCTCGCATTGACTCCAAGTTTCAAGAACATTCGGTACGTCAAGAAAACGCTATGTGAGAGTTCCAGAAAACAATTGACTCCAAGTTTCAAGAACATTCGGTACGTCAAGAAAACGCTATGGGAGAATTCCAGAAAACAATTGACTCCAAGCTTCAAGAACATTCGGCTGAATTGCGTATGGAAATTCAAGAAGGTTCGTCTCGCCAAGAGGGCGTTATTAGTGATTTGCGTATGGAAATTCAAGAACATTCGGCTCGCCAAGAACACGTCATCGAAAATCTACAAAAAGGAATTGAACTTAGATTTCAGGAAATTTCCGGAACCATTAATGAAAAGGTCACGGATTTAAAGGAACATGTAGATGATTTGGAAGATAAGTTCGAGAAATTACAGCACGATCTCAACCAACTAAAAATAAATGGACCAGCCACATCAGTGATTCGAGATTCAAGCACAATCAAACTAAAGCCACCAACATTTGACGGAAGCACGCCATTCAATATTTTCAAGCTTCAATTCGAGACAACAGCTTCGAAGAATCAATGGGATGATAGCGACAAGACTGCTGCTTTAATAGTCGCATTAAAAGGTAATGCTTCCGAGGTGTTACAGATGGTTCCAGAAAAAGATCGTGGTAGCTATCAGTCACTGATGGACACACTCCAGCGAAAATATGGAAATGAATACAAGAGTCAATTACATCGAGTTGAATTGAGATCGCGAGTGCAACGGAGTAATGAGAGCCTTCAGGAATTCGCTTCCGATATTGAGCGCTTATGTCATCTAGCGTTCTCCGGTAATTCGGAAGAGTTTGTCGAAAAAATCAAAATAGAGGCTTTCATAGATGGCATACGTGATGGAGAGACAAAGCGTGCCCTAGTCATGTCACCAAGGAATACTTATGCCGAAACAGTCAGTAGTGCCTTAACGTTTGAAGCCGCCAGTTTGATGTGTCGACCAATGCCACGGGTACGCCAACTAGAAACAGAAACAGCAGATCTGGTTGAAGCAGTGTGTCAAGCGTTCAAATCTGTAGTGCAGCCTAAAGGAAGAACAACAGGTTGACGCGAAAACAAATTTACTGGTAAGTGCTTTATTTGCGACAAACCAGGACACATGGCGCGTGACTGCCGTCTACGACGAAAGCGATCAAGATCCAATTCTCCAGGAAGACAAAAGAAGGAGAATAAGGTGGATAGCGATCGCTCCACTAACACAAATCCATCGTTAAACTAAATCGAGTCAGTTCAGCGGGGCGTGAACTGACTCCAACAGTGGGTTGCCCCATCATTCACATTTCACAACTACAGCGTGTGCCAAGCAGCTTAACTATTGATGGAAAATTGGACAATATGGAATTCATGTTAACCCTGGACACTGGTGCATCACATTCTATAATCAAGAGCGATTTGGTAAAGAGGTTTGAGCCTTTAATGGGAATAAAATTGCGTACAGCAACGGGTGAGGATGCACAAATTCTGGGTAAGATAAAGAAACGAGTATCTATTGGAAATTACACGTGGGAACATGAATTCATTGTGGCTGACATCATCGATGACGTAATAATTGGTGTTGATTTTATGATTGACAACGGATTTACGTTAGATTTAAATCAACGGATACTGCGCTATGCAAATGTCGAACTACCATTGAACATCGGTTACAAGCGTAGTGGGAACATCAAACGAGTACTGGCATGTCAACGCCAAGAGGTTCCAGCAAAATCAGAAGCGGTGATATGGGCACAGATGAATGTAGATGATGGGACAGGCAAGTTGTGGCTGGTGGAAGCAGATAAAGAAATAACGAATAAAAACATCATACTTGGTAGGACGTTAGTAGAACCTAAAGAAAATGGAATAGTACCGGTGCGAATTTTAAATCCAACTAATACATCTACAGTTGTAAAGAAAGGAATGGTGATTGGTCATTGCCAGGAAGTTACTGCCGTAGTAGACTGCGAAAAGGGTTCGTCGATAAAAAATGGAAGATCAGGAACTGGCAAGGCGGAAATAAAAGCACAGATGGAGGAATGGGCAGGTGTGCTTACCAAACAGCAAAAAGAAAAGGCTTTACAAGTATTGGAGAAGTACAGTTCAATATTTTCTTCAAATGGAAAAACTGGAGGACGAACAACCATCGTGAAGCATCACATTGACACCGGTGATTCTAGACCAATTCGTCAAGCACCACGACGAGTTCCATTGGCCAAAAGAGACGAAGCCATTAAGCTGATTTCCGATATGCAGAAACAAGGTGTTATTCAACCATCAGCGAGTCCATGGAGTTCACCAGTTGTGCTGGTAAAGAAGAAGGATGGAAGTACTCGATTCTGTGTGGATTACAGAAAGCTAAATGATATTACGAAAAAAGACAGCTATCCACTGCCAAGAATCGATGACACTCTGGACACACTATCTGGTGCGAAGTGGTTCTCAACTCTTGATTTGCAAAGTGGCTACTGGCAAGTGGAACTTGGTAAGGAAGACAAAGAGAAAACAGCTTTCAGTATTGGCGATGGTCTATGGCAATTTACAGTCATGCCATTTGGTTTATGCAATGCGCCAGCTACTTTCGAACGTTTGATGGAGCGTGTACTCAGAGGACTACACTGGAAAACGTGCTTGGTGTATCTCGATGACATTATTGTGATGGGAAAAGATTTTAACGACCACCTGGAAAAGTTGAAAGAAGTATTTGAGCGTATACAATCAGCAGGGCTTAAACTGAATATGAAAAAGTGTTCACTCTTCAGGCAAGAAGTTAAATATCTTGGTCATAAAGTAACAACAGAAGGGGTACATACCGACGAGGAGAAAGTAGCAGCAGTTCAAGAATGGCCTATTCCGTCGAATCTTCACGAGCTAAGAAGCTTCCTAGGCTTATGCACCTACTATAGACGATTTGTTCCTGGATTTGCAAACATCGCCAGCAGTCTGCATGAGTTGACAAGAAAGAACAAACCATTTGTGTGGGGCGAGGACCAACAGAAAGCATTGGCAAGAAATGGCTAATGAGAGTCCAATAGCAAAGGCATACTGGGCGCAGTGGCAAAGCCTGCACTTACGAGACGGATGTTTATTCCGAGCATGGGAAAGTGTGGATGGAAAAATCACTAATGATCTTCTAGTGGTACCCAAGGCGAGAATAAATGAAGTGATAGCTGAGTATAACAATGCCTCCAGTGGAGGGCATTTGGGAATCACCAAAACCGTCGAGAAAATAAAGAACCGATTTTATTGGGTTGGATGTCATGACCATGTCGCTGATTGGATTCGGAAATGTAAGCAATGTGCAATGGCCAAAGGTCCCACTAAGAAAAGTCGAGGTAAGATGCACCAATACACCGTGGGTGCTCCATTTGAGCGAATTGCTATGGACATAGCTGGGCCATTTCCAATAAGCAACGCAGGAAACAAGTATGTTCTGGTGGTTATAGATTACTTCAGTAAATGGCCTGAAGTATACCCCATTCCAAATCAGGAAGCTAGTACAGTTGCGGATGTATTCGTCAACCAATGGGTTACTCGTTTTGGTGTACCGATGGAGTTACACTCAGACCAAGGTCGAAATTTCGAATCAGTTGTATTCCAAGAGATATGCCGTATGCTGGGTATATACAAAACTCGTACAACACCTTTGCATCCACAATCTGATGGCATGGTAGAACGATTTAACCGTACCTTGGAGGAATATTTGAGAAAAGTCGTAGATAAATACCAAAGAGGCTGGGATGTACATATACCAATGTTCCTCATGGCATATCGATGCGCACAACATGATACAACGGCTACTACACCGGCAATGGCAATTTTTGGAAACGAGTTAAGACTGCCAGCTGATTTAAAATTTGGAGTCGTAACACCAACGAGATCAACCGAAGGTAATTATACTAGCGAAAAGCGGGAACAGTTGGATGAAGTACATCGGTTCATCAGAGAGCGGTCGCAGATGATAAGCGATAAGATGAAGGCCAGGTATGACTTGAAAGCAAATTCAAAAGGGTTCTATGAAGGAGAGCTTGTAATGCTTCATAATCCACAACGAAAGAAAGGCCTGTCTCCTAAACTACAGACTCATTGGGAAGGACCATATGAGATTATAGCAAAGATAAATGACGTAGTGTATCGCATTCAACGTGCCTGGAATAAAAGAGCAAAGTTTAAAGTAGTGCACTTGGAGCGACTTGCGCCATATCGAGGGGAAGTATAAAAACTTGTTCGGGACGAACAAGGTTAAGAGGAGGGCAGTGTAACGAGTATCGATAGTTGATTACTCATCACTATTGTGACAGACTCTATTGGCAGCATCGAAACGAATGTCAACAAAAAGAAATAAGCGATAACCAGAACAAGCCAACGAGAAAGCAAGAGAAGAATCTCGATAAAGGAAGATTCTGGGGTGTTGCCAACAGAGTATAAATAGAGCCAGTGTTGAGAATTGGCAATCAATCTACTTCCGAACGTGATTGCGAAAACATTGATACAGAGGCAAAAGTTGCAAGTACATTTAAGTGTTATAGTAAATAGTTGAGTGTAAACAGTGTTGATTGTAAATAGAGATTATTAAATAAATTGTTGCTGTATATAGTTGTACAAAATAAGTGTTGCAGTTATCATTAACAGAATCCAGTGATCGAACAAGGTAATTCAAATAGAATTAAACGTTCACAGAATAAAAACGTAACAATTGGTGTCAGAAGTGGGATTCTGTAAAGATGGTGAAAATTGACCAACTGAAAGTGGACCAGCTTAAAAAGCTGTTGGTAGAGATGAATCTATCGTCATCAGGTGCAAAGGCGGAACTGCTGGTGAGGCTGAGGCAAGCTATGGAGGCTAAGGGAATTAACGTAGAAGAACATGAGTTCTTCGAGGAAGCCGATATACAAGCAGTCGTACACGCTGAGGAAGAAAGCAAGATAGATTCGAGTGGTCAACTAATGGAACTCATGAAATCCATGATGCAACAACAGCAGCAGCAACTACAAGGAATTAATGCGAAGTTACAAGAAAATGCGTCTCGCATTGACTCCAAGTTTCAAGAACATTCGGTACGTCAAGAAAACGCTATGTGAGAGTTCCAGAAAACAATTGACTCCAAGTTTCAAGAACATTCGGTACGTCAAGAAAACGCTATGGGAGAATTCCAGAAAACAATTGACTCCAAGCTTCAAGAACATTCGGCTGAATTGCGTATGGAAATTCAAGAAGGTTCGTCTCGCCAAGAGGGCGTTATTAGTGATTTGCGTATGGAAATTCAAGAACATTCGGCTCGCCAAGAACACGTCATCGAAAATCTACAAAAAGGAATTGAACTTAGATTTCAGGAAATTTCCGGAACCATTAATGAAAAGGTCACGGATTTAAAGGAACATGTAGATGATTTGGAAGATAAGTTCGAGAAATTACAGCACGATCTCAACCAACTAAAAATAAATGGACCAGCCACATCAGTGATTCGAGATTCAAGCACAATCAAACTAAAGCCACCAACATTTGACGGAAGCACGCCATTCAATATTTTCAAGCTTCAATTCGAGACAACAGCTTCGAAGAATCAATGGGATGATAGCGACAAGACTGCTGCTTTAATAGTCGCATTAAAAGGTAATGCTTCCGAGGTGTTACAGATGGTTCCAGAAAAAGATCGTGGTAGCTATCAGTCACTGATGGACACACTCCAGCGAAAATATGGAAATGAATACAAGAGTCAATTACATCGAGTTGAATTGAGATCGCGAGTGCAACGGAGTAATGAGAGCCTTCAGGAATTCGCTTCCGATATTGAGCGCTTATGTCATCTAGCGTTCTCCGGTAATTCGGAAGAGTTTGTCGAAAAAATCAAAATAGAGGCTTTCATAGATGGCATACGTGATGGAGAGACAAAGCGTGCCCTAGTCATGTCACCAAGGAATACTTATGCCGAAACAGTCAGTAGTGCCTTAACGTTTGAAGCCGCCAGTTTGATGTGTCGACCAATGCCACGGGTACGCCAACTAGAAACAGAAACAGCAGATCTGGTTGAAGCAGTGTGTCAAGCGTTCAAATCTGTAGTGCAGCCTAAAGGAAGAACAACAGGTTGACGCGAAAACAAATTTACTGGTAAGTGCTTTATTTGCGACAAACCAGGACACATGGCGCGTGACTGCCGTCTACGACGAAAGCGATCAAGATCCAATTCTCCAGGAAGACAAAAGAAGGAGAATAAGGTGGATAGCGATCGCTCCACTAACACAAATCCATCGTTAAACTAAATCGAGTCAGTTCAGCGGGGCGTGAACTGACTCCAACAGTGGGTTGCCCCATCATTCACATTTCACAACTACAGCGTGTGCCAAGCAGCTTAACTATTGATGGAAAATTGGACAATATGGAATTCATGTTAACCCTGGACACTGGTGCATCACATTCTATAATCAAGAGCGATTTGGTAAAGAGGTTTGAGCCTTTAATGGGAATAAAATTGCGTACAGCAACGGGTGAGGATGCACAAATTCTGGGTAAGATAAAGAAACGAGTATCTATTGGAAATTACACGTGGGAACATGAATTCATTGTGGCTGACATCATCGATGACGTAATAATTGGTGTTGATTTTATGATTGACAACGGATTTACGTTAGATTTAAATCAACGGATACTGCGCTATGCAAATGTCGAACTACCATTGAACATCGGTTACAAGCGTAGTGGGAACATCAAACGAGTACTGGCATGTCAACGCCAAGAGGTTCCAGCAAAATCAGAAGCGGTGATATGGGCACAGATGAATGTAGATGATGGGACAGGCAAGTTGTGGCTGGTGGAAGCAGATAAAGAAATAACGAATAAAAACATCATACTTGGTAGGACGTTAGTAGAACCTAAAGAAAATGGAATAGTACCGGTGCGAATTTTAAATCCAACTAATACATCTACAGTTGTAAAGAAAGGAATGGTGATTGGTCATTGCCAGGAAGTTACTGCCGTAGTAGACTGCGAAAAGGGTTCGTCGATAAAAAATGGAAGATCAGGAACTGGCAAGGCGGAAATAAAAGCACAGATGGAGGAATGGGCAGGTGTGCTTACCAAACAGCAAAAAGAAAAGGCTTTACAAGTATTGGAGAAGTACAGTTCAATATTTTCTTCAAATGGAAAAACTGGAGGACGAACAACCATCGTGAAGCATCACATTGACACCGGTGATTCTAGACCAATTCGTCAAGCACCACGACGAGTTCCATTGGCCAAAAGAGACGAAGCCATTAAGCTGATTTCCGATATGCAGAAACAAGGTGTTATTCAACCATCAGCGAGTCCATGGAGTTCACCAGTTGTGCTGGTAAAGAAGAAGGATGGAAGTACTCGATTCTGTGTGGATTACAGAAAGCTAAATGATATTACGAAAAAAGACAGCTATCCACTGCCAAGAATCGATGACACTCTGGACACACTATCTGGTGCGAAGTGGTTCTCAACTCTTGATTTGCAAAGTGGCTACTGGCAAGTGGAACTTGGTAAGGAAGACAAAGAGAAAACAGCTTTCAGTATTGGCGATGGTCTATGGCAATTTACAGTCATGCCATTTGGTTTATGCAATGCGCCAGCTACTTTCGAACGTTTGATGGAGCGTGTACTCAGAGGACTACACTGGAAAACGTGCTTGGTGTATCTCGATGACATTATTGTGATGGGAAAAGATTTTAACGACCACCTGGAAAAGTTGAAAGAAGTATTTGAGCGTATACAATCAGCAGGGCTTAAACTGAATATGAAAAAGTGTTCACTCTTCAGGCAAGAAGTTAAATATCTTGGTCATAAAGTAACAACAGAAGGGGTACATACCGACGAGGAGAAAGTAGCAGCAGTTCAAGAATGGCCTATTCCGTCGAATCTTCACGAGCTAAGAAGCTTCCTAGGCTTATGCACCTACTATAGACGATTTGTTCCTGGATTTGCAAACATCGCCAGCAGTCTGCATGAGTTGACAAGAAAGAACAAACCATTTGTGTGGGGCGAGGACCAACAGAAAGCATTGGCAAGAAATGGCTAATGAGAGTCCAATAGCAAAGGCATACTGGGCGCAGTGGCAAAGCCTGCACTTACGAGACGGATGTTTATTCCGAGCATGGGAAAGTGTGGATGGAAAAATCACTAATGATCTTCTAGTGGTACCCAAGGCGAGAATAAATGAAGTGATAGCTGAGTATAACAATGCCTCCAGTGGAGGGCATTTGGGAATCACCAAAACCGTCGAGAAAATAAAGAACCGATTTTATTGGGTTGGATGTCATGACCATGTCGCTGATTGGATTCGGAAATGTAAGCAATGTGCAATGGCCAAAGGTCCCACTAAGAAAAGTCGAGGTAAGATGCACCAATACACCGTGGGTGCTCCATTTGAGCGAATTGCTATGGACATAGCTGGGCCATTTCCAATAAGCAACGCAGGAAACAAGTATGTTCTGGTGGTTATAGATTACTTCAGTAAATGGCCTGAAGTATACCCCATTCCAAATCAGGAAGCTAGTACAGTTGCGGATGTATTCGTCAACCAATGGGTTACTCGTTTTGGTGTACCGATGGAGTTACACTCAGACCAAGGTCGAAATTTCGAATCAGTTGTATTCCAAGAGATATGCCGTATGCTGGGTATATACAAAACTCGTACAACACCTTTGCATCCACAATCTGATGGCATGGTAGAACGATTTAACCGTACCTTGGAGGAATATTTGAGAAAAGTCGTAGATAAATACCAAAGAGGCTGGGATGTACATATACCAATGTTCCTCATGGCATATCGATGCGCACAACATGATACAACGGCTACTACACCGGCAATGGCAATTTTTGGAAACGAGTTAAGACTGCCAGCTGATTTAAAATTTGGAGTCGTAACACCAACGAGATCAACCGAAGGTAATTATACTAGCGAAAAGCGGGAACAGTTGGATGAAGTACATCGGTTCATCAGAGAGCGGTCGCAGATGATAAGCGATAAGATGAAGGCCAGGTATGACTTGAAAGCAAATTCAAAAGGGTTCTATGAAGGAGAGCTTGTAATGCTTCATAATCCACAACGAAAGAAAGGCCTGTCTCCTAAACTACAGACTCATTGGGAAGGACCATATGAGATTATAGCAAAGATAAATGACGTAGTGTATCGCATTCAACGTGCCTGGAATAAAAGAGCAAAGTTTAAAGTAGTGCACTTGGAGCGACTTGCGCCATATCGAGGGGAAGTATAAAAACTTGTTCGGGACGAACAAGGTTAAGAGGAGGGCAGTGTAACGAGTATCGATAGTTGATTACTCATCACTATTGTGACAGACTCTATTGGCAGCATCGAAACGAATGTCAACAAAAAGAAATAAGCGATAACCAGAACAAGCCAACGAGAAAGCAAGAGAAGAATCTCGATAAAGGAAGATTCTGGGGTGTTGCCAACAGAGTATAAATAGAGCCAGTGTTGAGAATTGGCAATCAATCTACTTCCGAACGTGATTGCGAAAACATTGATACAGAGGCAAAAGTTGCAAGTACATTTAAGTGTTATAGTAAATAGTTGAGTGTAAACAGTGTTGATTGTAAATAGAGATTATTAAATAAATTGTTGCTGTATATAGTTGTACAAAATAAGTGTTGCAGTTATCATTAACAGAATCCAGTGATCGAACAAGGTAATTCAAATAGAATTAAACGTTCACAGAATAAAAACGTAACAATTGGTGTCAGAAGTGGGATTCTGTAAAGATGGTGAAAATTGACCAACTGAAAGTGGACCAGCTTAAAAAGCTGTTGGTAGAGATGAATCTATCGTCATCAGGTGCAAAGGCGGAACTGCTGGTGAGGCTGAGGCAAGCTATGGAGGCTAAGGGAATTAACGTAGAAGAACATGAGTTCTTCGAGGAAGCCGATATACAAGCAGTCGTACACGCTGAGGAAGAAAGCAAGATAGATTCGAGTGGTCAACTAATGGAACTCATGAAATCCATGATGCAACAACAGCAGCAGCAACTACAAGGAATTAATGCGAAGTTACAAGAAAATGCGTCTCGCATTGACTCCAAGTTTCAAGAACATTCGGTACGTCAAGAAAACGCTATGTGAGAGTTCCAGAAAACAATTGACTCCAAGTTTCAAGAACATTCGGTACGTCAAGAAAACGCTATGGGAGAATTCCAGAAAACAATTGACTCCAAGCTTCAAGAACATTCGGCTGAATTGCGTATGGAAATTCAAGAAGGTTCGTCTCGCCAAGAGGGCGTTATTAGTGATTTGCGTATGGAAATTCAAGAACATTCGGCTCGCCAAGAACACGTCATCGAAAATCTACAAAAAGGAATTGAACTTAGATTTCAGGAAATTTCCGGAACCATTAATGAAAAGGTCACGGATTTAAAGGAACATGTAGATGATTTGGAAGATAAGTTCGAGAAATTACAGCACGATCTCAACCAACTAAAAATAAATGGACCAGCCACATCAGTGATTCGAGATTCAAGCACAATCAAACTAAAGCCACCAACATTTGACGGAAGCACGCCATTCAATATTTTCAAGCTTCAATTCGAGACAACAGCTTCGAAGAATCAATGGGATGATAGCGACAAGACTGCTGCTTTAATAGTCGCATTAAAAGGTAATGCTTCCGAGGTGTTACAGATGGTTCCAGAAAAAGATCGTGGTAGCTATCAGTCACTGATGGACACACTCCAGCGAAAATATGGAAATGAATACAAGAGTCAATTACATCGAGTTGAATTGAGATCGCGAGTGCAACGGAGTAATGAGAGCCTTCAGGAATTCGCTTCCGATATTGAGCGCTTATGTCATCTAGCGTTCTCCGGTAATTCGGAAGAGTTTGTCGAAAAAATCAAAATAGAGGCTTTCATAGATGGCATACGTGATGGAGAGACAAAGCGTGCCCTAGTCATGTCACCAAGGAATACTTATGCCGAAACAGTCAGTAGTGCCTTAACGTTTGAAGCCGCCAGTTTGATGTGTCGACCAATGCCACGGGTACGCCAACTAGAAACAGAAACAGCAGATCTGGTTGAAGCAGTGTGTCAAGCGTTCAAATCTGTAGTGCAGCCTAAAGGAAGAACAACAGGTTGACGCGAAAACAAATTTACTGGTAAGTGCTTTATTTGCGACAAACCAGGACACATGGCGCGTGACTGCCGTCTACGACGAAAGCGATCAAGATCCAATTCTCCAGGAAGACAAAAGAAGGAGAATAAGGTGGATAGCGATCGCTCCACTAACACAAATCCATCGTTAAACTAAATCGAGTCAGTTCAGCGGGGCGTGAACTGACTCCAACAGTGGGTTGCCCCATCATTCACATTTCACAACTACAGCGTGTGCCAAGCAGCTTAACTATTGATGGAAAATTGGACAATATGGAATTCATGTTAACCCTGGACACTGGTGCATCACATTCTATAATCAAGAGCGATTTGGTAAAGAGGTTTGAGCCTTTAATGGGAATAAAATTGCGTACAGCAACGGGTGAGGATGCACAAATTCTGGGTAAGATAAAGAAACGAGTATCTATTGGAAATTACACGTGGGAACATGAATTCATTGTGGCTGACATCATCGATGACGTAATAATTGGTGTTGATTTTATGATTGACAACGGATTTACGTTAGATTTAAATCAACGGATACTGCGCTATGCAAATGTCGAACTACCATTGAACATCGGTTACAAGCGTAGTGGGAACATCAAACGAGTACTGGCATGTCAACGCCAAGAGGTTCCAGCAAAATCAGAAGCGGTGATATGGGCACAGATGAATGTAGATGATGGGACAGGCAAGTTGTGGCTGGTGGAAGCAGATAAAGAAATAACGAATAAAAACATCATACTTGGTAGGACGTTAGTAGAACCTAAAGAAAATGGAATAGTACCGGTGCGAATTTTAAATCCAACTAATACATCTACAGTTGTAAAGAAAGGAATGGTGATTGGTCATTGCCAGGAAGTTACTGCCGTAGTAGACTGCGAAAAGGGTTCGTCGATAAAAAATGGAAGATCAGGAACTGGCAAGGCGGAAATAAAAGCACAGATGGAGGAATGGGCAGGTGTGCTTACCAAACAGCAAAAAGAAAAGGCTTTACAAGTATTGGAGAAGTACAGTTCAATATTTTCTTCAAATGGAAAAACTGGAGGACGAACAACCATCGTGAAGCATCACATTGACACCGGTGATTCTAGACCAATTCGTCAAGCACCACGACGAGTTCCATTGGCCAAAAGAGACGAAGCCATTAAGCTGATTTCCGATATGCAGAAACAAGGTGTTATTCAACCATCAGCGAGTCCATGGAGTTCACCAGTTGTGCTGGTAAAGAAGAAGGATGGAAGTACTCGATTCTGTGTGGATTACAGAAAGCTAAAT
Source organism: Megamerina dolium (assembly GCA_963854835.1). NCBI lineage: Eukaryota > Metazoa > Arthropoda > Insecta > Diptera > Megamerinidae > Megamerina > Megamerina dolium. The sequence continues at coordinate 29,654,192 of OY978529.1, read as the reverse complement.
GATATTACGAAAAAAGACAGCTATCCACTGCCAAGAATCGATGACACTCTGGACACACTATCTGGTGCGAAGTGGTTCTCAACTCTTGATTTGCAAAGTGGCTACTGGCAAGTGGAACTTGGTAAGGAAGACAAAGAGAAAACAGCTTTCAGTATTGGCGATGGTCTATGGCAATTTACAGTCATGCCATTTGGTTTATGCAATGCGCCAGCTACTTTCGAACGTTTGATGGAGCGTGTACTCAGAGGACTACACTGGAAAACGTGCTTGGTGTATCTCGATGACATTATTGTGATGGGAAAAGATTTTAACGACCACCTGGAAAAGTTGAAAGAAGTATTTGAGCGTATACAATCAGCAGGGCTTAAACTGAATATGAAAAAGTGTTCACTCTTCAGGCAAGAAGTTAAATATCTTGGTCATAAAGTAACAACAGAAGGGGTACATACCGACGAGGAGAAAGTAGCAGCAGTTCAAGAATGGCCTATTCCGTCGAATCTTCACGAGCTAAGAAGCTTCCTAGGCTTATGCACCTACTATAGACGATTTGTTCCTGGATTTGCAAACATCGCCAGCAGTCTGCATGAGTTGACAAGAAAGAACAAACCATTTGTGTGGGGCGAGGACCAACAGAAAGCATTGGCAAGAAATGGCTAATGAGAGTCCAATAGCAAAGGCATACTGGGCGCAGTGGCAAAGCCTGCACTTACGAGACGGATGTTTATTCCGAGCATGGGAAAGTGTGGATGGAAAAATCACTAATGATCTTCTAGTGGTACCCAAGGCGAGAATAAATGAAGTGATAGCTGAGTATAACAATGCCTCCAGTGGAGGGCATTTGGGAATCACCAAAACCGTCGAGAAAATAAAGAACCGATTTTATTGGGTTGGATGTCATGACCATGTCGCTGATTGGATTCGGAAATGTAAGCAATGTGCAATGGCCAAAGGTCCCACTAAGAAAAGTCGAGGTAAGATGCACCAATACACCGTGGGTGCTCCATTTGAGCGAATTGCTATGGACATAGCTGGGCCATTTCCAATAAGCAACGCAGGAAACAAGTATGTTCTGGTGGTTATAGATTACTTCAGTAAATGGCCTGAAGTATACCCCATTCCAAATCAGGAAGCTAGTACAGTTGCGGATGTATTCGTCAACCAATGGGTTACTCGTTTTGGTGTACCGATGGAGTTACACTCAGACCAAGGTCGAAATTTCGAATCAGTTGTATTCCAAGAGATATGCCGTATGCTGGGTATATACAAAACTCGTACAACACCTTTGCATCCACAATCTGATGGCATGGTAGAACGATTTAACCGTACCTTGGAGGAATATTTGAGAAAAGTCGTAGATAAATACCAAAGAGGCTGGGATGTACATATACCAATGTTCCTCATGGCATATCGATGCGCACAACATGATACAACGGCTACTACACCGGCAATGGCAATTTTTGGAAACGAGTTAAGACTGCCAGCTGATTTAAAATTTGGAGTCGTAACACCAACGAGATCAACCGAAGGTAATTATACTAGCGAAAAGCGGGAACAGTTGGATGAAGTACATCGGTTCATCAGAGAGCGGTCGCAGATGATAAGCGATAAGATGAAGGCCAGGTATGACTTGAAAGCAAATTCAAAAGGGTTCTATGAAGGAGAGCTTGTAATGCTTCATAATCCACAACGAAAGAAAGGCCTGTCTCCTAAACTACAGACTCATTGGGAAGGACCATATGAGATTATAGCAAAGATAAATGACGTAGTGTATCGCATTCAACGTGCCTGGAATAAAAGAGCAAAGTTTAAAGTAGTGCACTTGGAGCGACTTGCGCCATATCGAGGGGAAGTATAAAAACTTGTTCGGGACGAACAAGGTTAAGAGGAGGGCAGTGTAACGAGTATCGATAGTTGATTACTCATCACTATTGTGACAGACTCTATTGGCAGCATCGAAACGAATGTCAACAAAAAGAAATAAGCGATAACCAGAACAAGCCAACGAGAAAGCAAGAGAAGAATCTCGATAAAGGAAGATTCTGGGGTGTTGCCAACAGAGTATAAATAGAGCCAGTGTTGAGAATTGGCAATCAATCTACTTCCGAACGTGATTGCGAAAACATTGATACAGAGGCAAAAGTTGCAAGTACATTTAAGTGTTATAGTAAATAGTTGAGTGTAAACAGTGTTGATTGTAAATAGAGATTATTAAATAAATTGTTGCTGTATATAGTTGTACAAAATAAGTGTTGCAGTTATCATTAACAGAATCCAGTGATCGAACAAGGTAATTCAAATAGAATTAAACGTTCACAGAATAAAAACGTAACAATATATTCAAATTCAAGAATGACAGAAGTGAAAAAAAAATCGCCTAATAACTAAAATCAATAGCTAATCAAACACAATTCAACTAGTGAAGATACCATGAAAATAAATATAAACAAGAGCATACATAGCATCTAAATACTTACGTATGCCTATTAAAATACTTTGTATAAATATAATACATTTACATACTAAAAATATATTTTGCGTGTGTGACTCGTACATGTCTCAATTTGTTTGCCTGCGTGAATATGCCTATGTACTCTACGTAATATACGTATGTAAATACTCATACATAAAATATAAAATACATAGTTACCTACGTGTGGACACAGACACTTCAAGTCAATCAGTTGTAATCGCGCATCCTTCTAAGCATTTACGTTGCATTAGCTTCAAACACAAGTACAGTGAGATATGCAAATTTCATATTTGTGTATACATGTTGGAATGGCTACAAATAAACATATTTGCATACTCACCCACATGTATATTTTAGACACGCAGCGCTGCCAGATTTTTATACACCTTATCAATAACATCAATAAATAAGGGTTCATCATAAAAAATGTCCAGATTACATTTTTACTATTAAATAACTTCCACATGTCACTGGTGGGACTAAAATCGCCAAAAGAGGTATTGAAAATATTCAAATTAATTTAAGTTCACCACAAAACACTGTTTTTCTAATATTCTTCATTGAAAGTTTATGTTCAATACACGCGTAATTCAGTGGAATTAAATGTATTTTTATTTTATGGTTGTTTCTTCAAAAAATGGAAACAGTTCTTAAACATCCTTAAAATTGCATGCCTTAGACCCAAAAATTATAAAATTGTTGGCACAATTACTTTGAGAGTGCTCCTTTCAATAGAATTGTCATATGACAATTTAACGCGCAGATCCTTACTCATCTTGTTGGTAAAGATTAAAAATATAGGGATAACATTTTTTTTATTGCAGTGTTAACTTGAAATTTTATTTTAACACTGAGTGCTTCTAACCTAACCTAGCTTAATGTTTACATTTGGAAAAAAAGAAAAATATCTTTAAAAATTATTAACAAATATGAAATTTTTAATTATTAACAAACATGAAAAAGATATTGCACAATCTTCAAAGAAATCAGAATTAAAATTTGTGCTACGTTTGGTTTTTTCAAGAGGACAGTCATATTTTTGTGATTAGTTAACGGATATAGTATTAAAACATATATAAAAGTCTAATTTGAAATCTTAAAAGAGAAAACCAAAATAATGAAAATAGAAATCTGCCCTAAAACATCCACACCATTGAAAAAAATATAACATCCTTTAGTCGGTTTGGAAATCACTCAAATGGTCGTATATCCCCATGTACGATATGGCAGAACTGTTAACACGTGTTCATTATTGTATATGAATATGTTTTGTTTGAACACATTGTTGCAATTTCAGCTGGCAACATGTTTGCCAAAAGTGTTCTGTTGCATTTGATTTCATACGGTGAAATGAGAAAATCTCAAACATTATGAATTGTTATGTGTATATCCTGCAGTAGCAAACAAATTTTTGAAGAGAAATGAAAAATTATGTTTATTATGGGATATTTCTAGCATAAAAAATATGAGTGTCAACAGAAGGATTTTCAAGAGTATTTCATATTATTAGAGTGTGAAAGAGTAATATGGATTGGTATCCTTATTTGTATTTGCTTTATACTCTCTACCATGCATTATTGATTTGTTTTGTCTTAAATACGCATGCGTTTTTATAAATATCCTTTTTGGGTAATAATAATAATAAATATATAATAAATATATAATAATACATATATAATAATATAATAATAATAATAAATAATAATAATAGTAATACTTATACTATATCTATCTACATGCGAACATGTAACAGGCATTCTGTAAGTTGTAATTTATTGTCTGTAAAATGTTTACTCTAAAAATTGTTTCATGCTTTTCACTCTTTCAGCTAGTATGATTTTCAGTTTTTGTATACGAAGAATGTATTTGAATCTAAGGAACAAACTCTAGAGATGATTGAATAGTTCTCTCCTAAATATTTTGTATCTTTGGTTAGATATTGAGGTTAGTTCTATGAGAGTGTATTACAAAAACAGGGTGTAAAGGAAGTGTAGAGAAGTTATCATACATTTTTTATAACCAAACGACCGACTTGTTTTATTATTGTAAACATACAATAGTTCGAAGTCAGAGCACTTTAATAGATTTTTTTCAGCATCTTCTGGTGGCATTTAGCGATATATTGTTTGCAACGGAGTTCAACATAGAGTTCAAAGTGTCTTTCAGCTAAAATAGACAATAAATACTTATTGTTGTTTTTAAATTAAGTCAAATTGTGCATTTATATTTATGTTCGCATGTACAAAAGATCGAACTTACAATATACGATCCCTCGAGCTTAAATGGACAATGCACGTAGTATTTTAAGTTTTTTGTAAATCCAATCAGCGACAAAAATTATATAATTTGTACTTAACTGGTAGTAATTTCATTTGACTTTACTATTTACAATATAGACGATATCTTAATTGAAAATGGTAAAGATTATGAATATAAAATTGTAATTACTGACTGGATTGTTTGTCAAGTTGTTTTAGAGTCTATCTCCTTAGTGTTCTATATGTTCCTCTGAGAAATCAAACAAATGCCTTCGAAATATGCGATTATCCGGAACTCAAGTCAGCGAGCGAGTTTATTTGAAGCGGACAGTCTTTCTAGCGTGTCATAACACCCATTATACGAAGGCACTCAAAACAGAGCGTACTTCTGTTTTTCAACAGTAGCTGCGTTGAACAACAGCTTTAGCTTAAGTCAGAATAACCGGGTAAACAAAAATATAATATAATCATAATAGAGCAATATTCTCATGTGGTTAATAATTGTCACTTATCATGATGCCAAATAAATTCGCCACAGAGAGATAGAAAAAGAGAGAGAGAGAGAGACAAAACTTGAATGGAGTGCAGAAAGCACAGTTAGTCATAGTAGTCTTACTGAGAAGATAGCAAAAAGCCAGTGAGAGGGTAAACTTGCTATAAAAAGAGAGAATGAGCATACAGTTTTTAAATATACAAATACTCACACACACTCAGATGTATTTCATTTCAATGTATATTTTATATAAAATGCTTTTAATTCTCTATTTTGCTCTGCTCTGCATTGCTCTGCTTTATGCTTTATATTTTCAGGGGTGGTATGTGGATAAATTTTAGCCGCCATGGATCCCAGTGCTCTACAAAACATGGATCGGGACGCATTAAAGAAGCAAATCGAAAATATGAAATATCAGGCATCCATGGAGAGATGGCCTCTATCTAAAAGCATTGCAGAGTGAGTAAAAATAATAACTAAATAGAAATATTGAAGAAAAATTGAATTCAAAAATATTTCGATAAATTCAAATAAAATTTTAGTATTTTATTTGAAACCGTACAAAATTTCTTGTTGTTTTTTTCACTGACTACCTTTGTACGTGAGCTAAAATTTATATAACTGTACTTATGATGGGTAAAATAAAAACCAAAAACAAAGTAAAAAAAAAGGAATTTATGAGAAAAATTGTGACTAAAAAACAAAAAATTATGAAATGAAATGTGAATGAAGCAAATGTGCCAGCCCAAAATAAAAATGCTAAGAGTGAATTAATGAGTGAGTGAGCGAATGTATATGTAAGTGTGGCTGTGGTCCTATGGGTGTATGTTTGTTTGTGTGTGTTTAGATGAAACCAAAACATACATGATAATAAGAGCAAAAAAACGCAATAAACAACAAAAATTGACAACCAAAGCGGTAGACAAAATGTCTGCTAGCAAATTTTGTTATTCGGTGAGTTTGTATATATATATATATATATATATATATATATATATATATATATATATATATATATATATATATATATATATATATATATATATATATATATATATATATATATATATATATATATATATATATATATGTGTGTGTGTGTGTGTGTGTGTGTGTATGTGTGTGTGTGTGTGCAAGTGTATGAGTGAGTAAGAAGCAATACAAATAAAAACCAACACAAAATATTAGAAATATAATAATAAAGCAAAAAAAAAAAAAAAATGTGACATGAAGATATGTAAAAGCAGATGAAAAAGCGAACAAACGAACGAAGAAGTCCTAAACGTGTAGTATGTGGAATTAGCGTCCTTATTTATTTTGATTACCATTTAATACCAATGTATGTGTGTGCGAGAGAGTGCGCGCGTGTAATGTAGAAAATATAAACTTTATATATACAAAAGGCTCAAAACAGAAATAAATCATAAAACTAACAAAAATGTATAGATAAACGAAACAAACTGAGAACAAAAACAACCACAAATGTACGTACTGTACTTTTTAACCCCTTAGTGACCGCACCCATAATCCATTGTATTGTTTCGGTGAATGAGTTGTGTACGTGTGTGTGTGTGTGTGTGTGTGTGTGTGTGTACATGTGTGTACGTTTGTTAGCATTGCAATGAAACTTCCGGCGGAAAATGTATTTTTATATGTGAATGAAAAACAGAGAGAAAGGCAAAGAGAGTAACTGGCATGCTATTAGTTCATACTACATTTAAGAATTGATGTGACAATATAAATATTTGAACAAAGTAGTCTCAATATAAATATTGATATTCTTTTTGGTATATTTTATGAGCGGCGTGTTTTCAAATTGAGCCAACATGTCGAAAAAAATTGATATAGTTTAAATAAAAACAAGCAGGAATTTACATCATAATATTACAGAATTTCTCTAAAGTCAACTGAAGTTAAAGAATCACCCTTAATAAATGGGAATTTTAATAGAAGTGTCCTTCTGTTGATATTAAATTTTGAGGTAATCTTATTTCAAATTGTTCATATATGATTCATATATTTACATTCAGAGGTTGACATTGTTTGATACTACAAAACCTATCTAAGAAATGTCAAATATATAGTTTGATGAGACATAGAAGAGGGACTATATTTTTTATAGTGTCGCTTTATCTCTCCTAAGCTCATCTATCCCCCATTTGCAAATAAATTTTGATTTTAATATTTTACTTAGATAGTTTACTACTCTGAAAAGTCGAATTTGTATTAACATTGAATTGAATCTTTCATTTCAAATGGAGCAAACATATGCCTAGTTGCTCGGAACAAAAATTCGACACTTTGCATTATAAATTTTTCCAATAATCATTAACAGCTATGCTTAAGCTATATAACTAAGAAGTCATCTTCATATTCTGTAATAAAATTAAATTGAATATTTCATTTCAAATGGAACAATTTTTAGCAGAACAATTACAATCAGAAATACTATCAAAGTAAATTGAACGACTCTTCTGTGCGCACGATAATAACCTGTCAATATACCTATTTGAGCACAAAAGATCTTTTAGGTCATAGTGCTAGACTTTCAGGTCATCCCTTTTCACATAAATAATAATGAATTCATAGTATGTAGGTAGAGTAAATTTAACTAGTCCTCCTCAGATTGAATAGAAATACAAGAACTCTGCGATGGTCGATTATAAATAAATCAACACAAAATCGTATTTTGTAATCACAAAATGCTGTGAGAATTAAACAACTATAGGTTTTTGTGCTTCAAGATGAACTTTTTTACCTTTGCTGTTTTATTTTTTAACTCTGGGATCTGAGATATATAAAAATAATCTAATTTAGATGTAACTGGTGAAAGATCGATAACTTTTTGCTTATTTGCTTATTTGCTGCATTTCGACAGATTTTTAATTTAAAAATTTTTAAAATTTGATAATGGAACTTAATCATGTCTATGAATTAGCACAATAGCTTTTATCACCGGATTAGTGGAGAAGCTTTAATTCTTACTTACTTACTTATGTGGCCATAATAACCGAATATCGATTTAGGCCGAAAATAACATGCTTCGCCAGCCATCTCTGTTCTTCGCTAGGTGGCGCCAGTTAAAAATTCCAAGCGCCGTCAGGTTCTCCAGTACTTTGTCTTTCCACAGGAGGTTAGGTCTTCCTCTTCTGCGTCGTCCTTTAATTCACCTTTATTAAAAATATTTCATTCTAGAGCATTTTCAGTTTGAAAATCCTGTTATTCACAAATCACATTGTTTTTACTACGAAGAATTCTCTTATATTGTGTTTTTTGTGAAGGTAATCTAGTAAAGGATCTTGTTCCGGTTATTCCTTAATATTAATTAACGTAAAATTTTTATATACATATTTCAAAGGATGGAACACGTTTTCGCTAATATTGTACTAATGCTTTTTTTTAATATTATTTTCTGATTGTTGAAACTCACTGAGATAAGAATTTGTCGGCTATTTGTTGACTAAACTCTTATCAAAAGTGGAGTGATGCAAAGTAATTATCTAATGTGTCTTTTAAGTAATATATAAACTTAATATCAACTATGTTCGGGAGAGGGCCGAACTGGAATACAGAGGATAGTCATAAATCACTCACTCGTCAAAAAATTTATAGAAATCACCTGACCAAACTTCCAATCTCATCTTATACTTACTAGGTTTAAGTTTTAAGGTGTCGGCCTAGGCTGGAACACAAAAGATATTGACTAATGTCACATCATATTTTATTCTCCTCTTTAAAATCTATAGAAATCATATAATTTATGATTTCTTTGTTCTGGGAGCGAAATTTATGTACAGAAATGACTTTTTTTCTTCAGATGGAAGCAAAAATCAATGCTTTCTGCATATCGTACTTTGAAAGTGCAACATTCGACCCAATGTACACTGGAATGAAATAGTTGTTGTATAAAACTGGTAATATTGTATTGGATATTATTGACAGATGTCAAAAATAAAATAAAGGCGGTCGATGCTATTTCATACAATAGTTCATACATTCATAACTACAGTCATATATGTTATATGCAAATTCAGGTTTTGTAGCTTACTAGTTGCGACTTATATTGGGCATTGTATTCCTATGAGGTAAGTCTAGCCTATGAAGGGTAAATGTGGATCGCTCCACGCGTCCATTCAAGGTGTTAAGATTATTTGTTAAACTCTTTCTATTTCCGCAAGAAAGCAATTGATTCGTTATTTTACCTGCGTATCATAGTTTGTATAATATAATCCAATCAAAATTGTGATGCTCCAAGTAAAGACTAATAACTCTCAAGTTATGTGAAGATCCATCAAAACATTAAAGCACCACTATATCAAATATCTGAAATTGCTATCACTCGTACATGAGATATTAGTACAAGAACTGAACTGTATACATATGTATATTTTCATGAATATTTAAACATTTCCCATCTCAAGAAATAATTTTTCTCAGCTATTTCTCACTTTCTTCTTTGCTTCTCGTAATATTGTTTTGTTCCCCAATAAGCAAATAATTTTCTGTCTCCTTTGAAATATATTGCTACCTACTTTAGCTAAGTTTTTACGATAGGTACCTATCTACTTTCATCTTTTATACTGATTTATGACATCACAGTATGAGTACAACTTACACATATTATATGCGCTCGAACGTTACAAGCCACTTTAACAATTTATATGAGTAAGTATATGTAAACGTTGTCAAGTTAAAAGAAAAACAATAAGCAATCAAATCTCTTGAATTTGTGCTATATGTACCTACATATTCCATCATATCATATATACGTATATGTATTGTACAATATGTATTACGAGTATGTTTTTATGTTTTGTAACAAGCAAGACAACAAACAACTCTAATAATACACTTGAGAGCTAAGGAAGAACGAATGGCATGACCGATTTTTTGCTTGTTTTTGTTCTATCACAATGTGATTTTAATAACACTTCCATGAGAATGAATAAATAGAATAGCTACTTATGTTACATCCTATTAATGTATAGTTGCCACCTACATCTTTGTAATTATTATGTTTGTAACAATAAGGAATTTAGTTTGTCGTCGAAGGATTAGTAAAAAATAATGTATATACATACCAGTATATATAAAAACATAAAAATGTACAATTCTCTTTAATGGACTCTGTCATTTAAGTAATACAATCACATCTTGATATAACTAGATACATAACTTTTTACATCAATATGTTAAGATGCAAAAATAAATAGAATTTCAGTAGTTTAATGTAGCGAGAATACATTAACTTAACATCTAGAACTTTGTATAGTATATATTTAGAAAATATTAATAACATTTTCCAAATATATACAATACATGATTTGTACATTGAATGAACTTCTACAACTATTTTTCTATTTGGAAAGTCGTATCGAAGTCCGATGCAAGTGATGTTTTTAATAGGAACTTGATGCATTGTACGATTTCTAGTTCTATCAATGGAACAGATAATTTTTCGCAGAGAAAATAAATTTTGTTCTTTCAAATGGTGATTACATGCTATCTAATAATACGCAACAATAAAAATAATGCTTCTGTGAGATCTCTGTGATTTATCGTAGAATAATAATCATAAGTTTAACCATACCAGTAGGTTAATAAAAATGTTTGCATTAATTTAACTCTCCCAATTTAGAATAAACAAAATTACTGTAAGTATAGTTTGACCGAGATTCTCCGAAATTCTCTAAACTGAACGTCGCTTATGATTTCCAACAGTTGAAAAATATTCAAAATATTCTGAGCTTTTATCTCAGGAATAATAGAATTATATGTATATCTTCATGTTCCTTGCGAACTCCAATTGAATACACAATTGCAATTTTGTTTTTGGCTTTCCACTAAAATCAGTATAGCACTAGAGAGATATTGGAGAACCCTTGTTTATTGCTACCTTGCTAGCTTCTACAGAAGGCTTTAGTTTTTATCCTTAATCATTCTAAGTTATGAAAGTCATTGATAAGCCATTGAATATCGTGCTTTAATTCGTTATGGTGTACTGAGAATTTATCAAGTAGTAATTTTATCACGAAAGTCTCTAAAGTCTCGCTAGAATTGGCGAGATTAATATTATTATCGCTAATATTATTAGAAATTACGTATATCTCCGTATATTTGCGAGTAATATTGGAGAAAATATCGAGGGAAATGACTAGCCAGAAGAATTAATGGGAGTTGATTACACATTTCACCAACCTGAGTGGGTTTTCAGGCCATTATGGGGTAATTTGTCGGTTTTTAAGTGCAAAGAAGTTCGGTTTGTATGGAAGTCTTCTTAAAAAGTAAATATTCGAAATAAGTGAATTAAGGAAAAATCTTGAACATTAAAAATTCATGGGAGCAGTCATAAATTTTACTTCCTCTAGGGATACCCCGGAAGCAGTGGAAGCAAAATTTATTCATAGCTGTCGTGCTTTAAGTGCTGAATATATGGAATAAGCAAAACTGTTGGATAGAAAAAGTTAATGGTGATCGGTTATACTTCATAACCCTCTAGGGACACTTGTGAATATTTTGTATAGGAGCCCCACTAAAAGATATGGGAGATTAGTTTGTTTGATGTTTAAATGTTGCCCAGAGTCTGGCATTTGGACAGGAGATGTTCTACAGTTTCTGACTGCTTCTGCAGCTGTCATGAAAGGTGCTCCTAATCTATTCACATATCTACCAAGTAGGCAATGACCTGTTAGAACACCTATTTTCCTTCAAAAGTAACTTAGGATAGTAAGTTCAGAAAAAATGTTGAGGAAACAAAATTAGTGGGGGTCGGTCAATCGTTTTACTTATCTAGTGGCAATTCCAGGTACTTTAATTAATACTTCAAATTTCATAATTTTTCTGTGCAGTTAGGTACGAAATGTAAACTGTCTAAGTTCAATCAGTTTCGGATTTAAATTCAGCGCTCCCAATTATGCGCAAAAATAGTAAACTCAATTGCAGAATAAGGTCTTTATTTTGATGTATTTCCAACGAATATTACCCTAGAAGTATGCACCCCTTTTTTCCATAAACGAAAGCTAATTGCGAAAAGTGATATTTTGTCTTTATATTTGATCAATTTTGTAGAGTTGTTGTGATCTTATAAGCAGATTTTTCGCTATATAAAAATTGTGATTTTATGCGTTCTAATCTCTATATTGTATGTATTAAATTCTGAATCATTCTGCATGTATTAAATGCTAAAACTCTAATGGGATTTGTTTACTAACAGGTGTAAATAGAGAATTACGCAGAAATGAATTTTGATATGTTGCATATGCATTTAGTAGTAAAATCATTTTATATTCAGACTGACTCATCTGCATAAATGACTAGCTAAGTATAAATTTCTATGAAGTAGATATCGAATTCAATTCGAGTCGACAGTAAATTTATAACTTTATCATTGATGAAAACAATATGTAAAAATAAATCAAGTCAACAACAATGAGATAAGAACGTATCGAATACTATAAGGAAAAATATAAAATAAATTGAATTAAATAAAATGAGAAAGCAAGCAAAAGAAAAAAAATTATAATCTTTAGCACTCCCTCTCTCTCTTTCTCTCTCACACACTCTCATACCCTCTATTTCATTTTTCCAATAAATGAATTTCAATAGCACGATATAAACTCAATTGGGTTTTGTTTGTTTACTAAAGAGCTCTGTGTGAGCTGTAATGTAAAACTTTTGAAAACAGTTGTTTTCAGGTATAGTACATACTTACATATATTATGCTTTACATATGTGTATTTATATTACTCGTATTTTAAAATATTTATATACTGTACATACATACATACGCATATGTTGATTATTTATTAAATTGAATTGTTTCAAATAAAAATAAAGTAGGAGAAAATGAAAACAAAAATAAAAGACAATTATATGTACAATTGTGTTTTTCAAAATTTAAATGTATATTAAATTAGAGTGGGTAGATAAAAAAGTTAAATTGGCCACTCCAATTGGCCACAGCTTACCGCTTTTAAAACAGCCAACAACATTTTTTTGTCTATTTACAGATATTATACACAAAAATTTGTATAGTTCCAAGTTGCTTTAATAGCAGGCTTTAAATAAGCGGTTGAACATTGGAAATTAATTTTTAATTTTTCTTTGGTATAAGGAAACGACCCAGCTTTATATACATGTTGCATTCAATTTATGCAAATTAAATAAATCATAGAGTTTATAAGTAATAAATTATACATGTTATTTCTGCTCATATTGATAGCTATACTGAATTAATTGTTTTTAAATTCTCATTGATATACAAGGTGCGACAATTATGTATTAAGACTGTCTCTAGAAAACACAATTAAAACACGATATCTGCTAATTTTCGGTATATTTATTCGAAATATTCTCCTCCTGATTCAATACACTTGTTACATCGATTTAATAGTGATTCAAACGCGTGTTCTAGCTCATTTTTCGGAATTGCTTCCAGTGCCCTCATTGAAGCCCGTTGTATGGTCTGTATGTCATCAAAAAAGCATCCTTTCAACTTTAATTTCAGTTTTGGGAACAAAAAAAAAGGCGCACGGTGCCAAATCAGGTGAATACGGCTGGTGATTCAACACACAGACCTGATTCCGAGCCAAAAATTGACGAACAATGAGTGCTGTGTGACTCGATGCATTATCGTGCAACAGAGACCAAGTTTTTGGATCGCGGTATTCTGGTCGAACAGGACGGATTCTGGACATCAAACGCTTCAAAACTTCGAGGTCACATGCGGAAGTAACTGTTTGACCAGATAATTGTAGATAATTCCTTTGATATCGAAGAATGTGATGCGCATTGTTTTGATTTTTAATGGAACTTTTCGTGTTTTTTTGGCTTGTAGTGAGTTTTTAGATTTCCATTCCGCACTTTGACGCTTGGTTTCTGGATCGTATTGGAAACACTATGTTTCATCACCTGTAACAATTGTTTTCAGGAAGTTTAGATCATTTTCTGCAGCTGCAACCATGTCTCTAGAATGACTGACTCTCATTAATTTTTGGTCCTCGGTCAATGTGTGTGGAACAAATCTCGCGCAGACCTTTGTTTTGCCCAAATCCTCGTGAAGAATGTGTCGGATAGTTTCTCTGTTGATGTTTAAGGCCTCTTCCATCATTTTCACTGAAGCATTGCGGTCTTCTGTAATAAGATCACGAACTTTATGGATGGCTTCCGGCGTCCGCACTGAAATTTACCTTCCTTCTCTTATTTCATCTTCCAGTGACTCTCTGCCATCCACAAACCGTTTATGCCATATAAAAACATTTGATCTTGATAAACAAGCATCGCTGTACGCTTTCTGCATCATTCCGAATGTTTCTGATGCACTTTTACCAATTTTTGCGTGGAATTTAATGACCGCTCTTTGCTCCATGTTAAAATTTCAACATCAAACGAACACGTGTTTTGTAAAATGAATGTCAATAAACATTAAATGTCAACGAAATGCCATGAAATTTTGGCAGTTAGTAGAGGAAGGTTGAAGCTTCAAAACGCATGTGCTCACACATAGATGGCGCGCTTGTTTGCTGAGATATGGTTCGAGTCTTAATACATAATTGTCGCATCTTGTATATACAAGTACAATGCTCAATTGTAGTCATATTATCGATATGAATTTATGTTTATTTAGAGATGAATTTAATGGGGATAATATAAAGATTATTGTGTGAATAATTTGTATTTACTCATACATATGTATTTACCCTTCGTGGTGATAGGTAGTAATAGGAAATGTGGAATATTTATTTTGCTCAAGCATCCCAGAAAGTGAAGAATATTTTCTCGGTTGCACAAAGTGACATTTATTGTAAATGGAAACCACTCCATGAATATCGTCTACTTTTCAACTGAACTGTTGTCCATAAAATCCATAGAATCGAAATCAAAGAAATTGAAATTGATTATTATTTTGCGTCGGACACCACCACTTTTTTCGACGGTATAGTAAGGTTTTGAACTCTATAAGGACATCTACCTCCGCGCGAAGTTATTATTAAGCACTTGTAACTTCCCATGAATATTTGGTCACTGAATTTGAGGTATGGTCTTAAATTCTATAAAGTGATCTGTCTCTGTGCGAAGTTATCACTAATCACATACCACTTCCCATGGATATTTAGTTACTGACTATGAATTCACGTTCAGAATTGAAAGATAGCAAACGCTTTTTTATTAATTTCAATTAAATTTATCATGCGAATGAACAATAAAACATTTCTTTTGGTTGAGGTTAGAAAAAACCTCACACATGGCTTAAGAATTCTGACCCCTGATTCCGATAAAGTGACTAAAATCCCATTAAGATCTTTTAGTCTGGAAATTCAATTTATTATCGACGGAATTTTTGGGCGCTATACCTTATTAAGTCTCCTTCTCCTCGTGGCGGATTAGGATAGTTACCTCCCATGAAATGCGAGTGCTTTTTCCGATATATACAATTTTCTCACACAAAAGATAAAAGATGTCACAATAAAATATGTTTTTGAGTTAAGTAAAAATCCAAACATAACACAAGATTTCTAACGTCGGCTTTGCAAAATCTTGGCGAGCCTATATCCATTGAGTTCATTGACACATACTCTTTTTATGGGGTTGTGTATATAAACGCTTTCAAATTATCTTAATTAACATGAATAAATATAGATCAAATTGTCAATACGTTGCTACAGCTTGGTAATAATGTCAAGCATAATTTGTATTGAAATCCAATTTTAGATTCGACTTTAGCGATGCCACCTTTACTAGCATACGAACCTTGAGGAAACTATGATTATAATTACTCATTATTAGCTATGTTTTATTCTACAACTCGCTATCATTGTGGCAATAGAACGACATAGATGCTAAGTTTTCTAAACAGAGTTGATTTGAGTTTTATTTTAACTACAAATTTTGAATAGAATAAATTCTGATTATTTAATTAAATAAGTATATACCGTTTTTAACGTTTAAGTAAATAGGTACCGATAAGTAACATCTTTGCACAGTAGAAAAAATGAAAGTAATTGGCAGTAGTGAACTTGGCGAGTATGTTATATTAAGGTTTTTAGATTATATACTAGCTAAACTTATCGTAGCAACTTTATTGTTGTTTTCCTATGTATTATGGCGCCAAATTTGATCTATTATAATGGCATATTAAGCTTTCCCTATCTTATGTTATGATAATTTCTGATTTCTATGATATCTTACTGTTGTAACTCCATGCAGAAGTTATGTGTTACTGAATTCAATGTGCTGACGCTGAAATGAGTGCCAATTATAGTCTTTAATTACGACACTTCCAACATATGCCTTATCATATACCTGTCAGAAGTAAGTACTTGTTTCTCTTTACGAATTTAAGTAGATGCCAGTGGAAATATAAATGCAGTTTACAAATTAGAATAGGCTTTCTATATACTATAGCTTTGTATGTACAAATTCGAGCAGTGACCAGTGGTTATAATTTATCAACTTGAAAAGACCTTTGACTAGGTTTTGCAGTCTCAGATGATCCGAATCATAACATATGAATTTTTAGAAAACTGATTTATTACTAATAGAAAAACTAATCAATATTAAGTGCTCATTTTGAAGCAAATCACATCCCTGTTAATTTTAGTTGAGGTTGATTAGGTTAACATAAGGTAGAATTGATTGAAAATATGTTACACATAGACTTACTAGGTTTTGAACGATACCCCTAGAGCTGATAAGTCTCAGTAGAGAACTTACCGCATCCGCAGTTTGTTAAAAACATTTTCAATGAAATCGTTTTATTTATTATGAATTACACTCGAAAGTGCTATTATTGAATTGAAATGTTTTCAAGTATTAACAAAAGTATAAGTTGAATTTAGTGTAAAAAAAAATAAAAATAAAAATATACATATACCTCGCTATATGGCCAAGACATGTACCCCAAAAATTTAATTGTAAAGTAATAATTACCTTGGATATTCATTCATTCGACATTTATAGAGAACATCGACTTAAAAGCATAATATTTGGTATGTATAATGAATTAATTACCGTCGACATTAATTCATTCGATATTTACAGAATTTAGCATAATATTTGGGGCGTATAACGAAATATTATTAGGCTTAAACTAAAAAGTGGCTTAATTCAAAAGCCTTATGACGAGCTGCCGGAAAGCAATTGGCAATTCTTCCGACAGTAACAACTTGCCATGAAATAGCTTCTAAAAGAACTCTATGACAAAGCTCAGAAAAAGTGATGTCACAAGTGTTCTGCCGTTGGGAACCGGCTAAAATAAGTAGGTCCCTTCTAATATTGTCCAAAATTTAAGACGCACAACAGTAATGGAAGAGAAGCTCGGCCAATGAGCACTTTGGGGCTTTAAGTGCCACATATTTATTTTATTTTTTTTTTTATGACGAGCTATAACTTTAGTTTATTTCCACAAAAAGTGCCTAATTAAATTGTCTATATATTTTGATATTCACTTTCATCTTTTTTATGGTTCAAATATGGAAAAACATTATGGAATCAAATGAATTAAGTAATAGAATAACTTTTTTTGTGTTTCTGCTCTATTTTCTCTTCGAATTTTTTATTTTCTTTCTGATTGCATTTCATTACTGTTTTTGTTTGTGGTTATGACAAATGTGTAAGAACACAAGAAATGCATCTAGCCACATTGTTAGAATATTCTATTTGCTGTCATATTGTATCATACTTAAATATACTTACTTGATAACAAAATTTGCCGCAAGCCTTCTCTGCAGTAACTACATTACATATAGACAAGTATTTGCCCAGTTGGAAGTAGAGTACTCGATGTTTGACATATTTCCCATAGAAGTCGATACTAATTTTAAAGTGATTTTAACTTTGAGTAACTTCCAACGTTTGAGTATCACCTTATATATGATTTCGCAAATATCGTTACTCCTGCAATGAATGTACTTTAATTATCCCTCTTTAAAAAAATGAAAATAACGCGGGGAAGAAAGTACAAAACGTAGAAGTGCTTTAATGTCGCTTATGGATGCGTGACACTTGCAACTGTTGTCAGTGCAAAATTATAAATGCTTCTCGGCACAGTATCATCTTTAAGTTGGACATGCTGTGTGTAAGACTTCGTCAGAGAATTTCCAATCGGGTGCGTCCTTTTACATTTGTATGTGCTTACATAGAGGTATAATGGCATTGTACGAATTGTATGTATGAATGAATGTTATTGCGTAAATTAATAGTGAAAATACATATTCATGTACCACATGTATGTATGCAACTATATTATGTTGAAAGGAATGAATGTCTAAATGAATGAACACATGAATGGAATGTATAAATAGGATGAATAGTAGTTACTTGTGTATGTATGTATATTTTTCTTCTACAAGTATAGGCATACAACATTAATAAAAGTAAGCCAAAATGAAATTGAACACCTACGGTATAGTTTATAATATTGTGAAATGTTCTGAAAAGAAAAATCATGCTCTACTTACTAGTTGAATGTAGTTGACTAGTAGATTGACTGGATTTACAAATGAAAAGTTCTCTATTTGTATATAAATGTTATGAGAAGTGAAATACCTTTATTTGTCAAGCATTTTATTTGTTTTTGAACGTTTGTTTAACTTATATTCTTCAAAAATCGTTCAATTCAATGGAACTTTTGTCGAATTGGATATGGATTTTTCGAAAAGATTTTTGAAGAAAATATGAAAATAAAATGTTTTCTTTACCTTTTAAATGATAGCTTAGTATGCAGTGAATAGACAGAGAGTAATTTGATCAAAACGGCCTTCCTGAATGATGTGCATACTATTCAGAAAATGTACTTAAAGACTTGCCACACTAGGCTCTTCCATAGTTTTGATTTGCCAAATATTGTAATTATTGTCTACCTAATAATCCAGTTGAGCTTAAATTATTGCCACCTTTTGCCTAGTTCTTTAGACATATTTAAATCGCCTCGAAAAGCTGAGCTTGACCTGCATTTATTTTTATTTTTATTTTTATTTATTTTTTATTGTGGTGGCTGCCACACAAAATGAAAGCTCTTTGAAAGCAATTTAGAGACCTTACTTCCGTTTTACATTATCAAAGTACTGTACATACTTTATGAAATAGTTCACTAAATATTTCGTCATTAAAAACGCGTTTATATTTTACGATACAAATTTTCTCATTATTTAATATTAGTATTTGCAGCATAACGATTTCTCTATGAATTCTTATCAAAATAAAACGTTTGTTTTTAAGATCCAAATAAATAGCGGCCAAAATAAAAAAAAGTCGCATCAATTGAAATACTATAAGTGACTATTAAAAAGAAACCAATTGCTCATTCTAAATAATATTAACTAATAGCAATAAGAATACGTATAAAAACAATAAAATTTACGAAAAATACTTCAATAAAACTGAAATTCTGTATATAAAAGATATCACATCAGATAGAAATTACGATAAAAACATTGATGAGTATGATGATAATGACGATGATGCGCTTTGTGATACTGGTTTATTTCCGATTGACACATTGGGGAATATATCTCTTTCTCCTTTGCTGTTATCTTAATTGAGTAATCAGGACAAGGTTTTTTTCTCAGTTTCTTATTCTTTCCCATTCAATTTGATATTATTGATTTTAATTCTATTTAAAATCTTTTAAAAAAATATAATACGTTTAACTTTAGTGTATTATATGATGAAGTTAAATCTGTTAAGAAGTCTATTATGTAAAATGTGCGTTATTGAATAAAATGCACTTGGTATTATGACTGAGAAAAGAACTTGGAATTGTTTTAGTTATGCTTGAAAATATTGTAAGGCAAATAAATAGAAAATTTTTCAAAATCAGTGAATTCAACGTGGAAAAGGTAATTTTAAGTAATATTTTATTGAAAATATTTAAAAATCTTACTTATAATAACGAAAAAAAAACTAATGAAAGCTTGTGACAAACAAAACAACAAAATATGGAAGAAACAAAATATGGAAGTCGTTTTTGATGTACGTGGGAAATTCTAAAAAAATTGGAAAAAAAAATCTCTTATACAATATAGTAAAAGTACTTCGCTATATATTGTAGAAAAATCAGAGCTATTATGCTGACATTTAGTGTATGCACTAAGGTTGTGGGTATCATCCAAATTTTAACAATAAGTGTGTAAGATGGAATACGTAAGAGCCGCGTCGGAATTATATTCGAAATTGATGATATATAATTTTATAGACTTCATTTTTAAGTGACTCATCCATACACTTATATGTTTATATTCCTGCATTTACGTAAGCTCTATTAATGGAGGTTAAAACAAATATTCTGGCACTTTGAAGTTTTCAATGTTTTCAAAATTTGATCATCCAATAAATGCCCAATTTCTGAGAAATACCCATATCGAGAATTTTAGTAAATCTTATGCAAATTATATTTATTAGTAGGTGTATGTAAAATGCTCGAATGAAGATATGCCGAATGTTTTTGCAACAATGGAAACGTATTATTTGGCGTTATGGGTTAAATTTTTTGAAATAATGCCGAATTAGTTATTTTTCCATAATTTCATTTTTCATACTGTAAAATAGTTTATTCATTTTTTGTCGAATTTATTTATATAGTAAAATATTTTTCGATGTTATTGCCAACATTTTTACAATAATGTCGCAATTGCGTAATTGCGTAAACTAGAATTTTTTATATTCCACTCACTTTGGACTGTGGTAATATTTTATATGGAAAAAATATTATTTCGATATTTTTGCAAAAATGTTTACAATAATATCGGAAATATTTTTTTCCAAAATATAATTTTTAATATTGCAAACAATTTTTCAATAGTTTCAAAAAATATGTTTTCCATTAAATATTAATTCATCTCTTTCACTTTTTGAAGTGAACTAATATCGAATGAATTATTGTCGAAAATTTTTTGCAATAATCTCGAACTTTTTTCTATGCAAAAGCATTTTTCGATAGTAATGCGCACATTTTTGCAACAATGCTTTTCGCCAAAATTCATGTTTCATATTGGAAAACACAATTTGCAATAATATAGTACCATGGTATTTCCTTGTAAAAATAATTTCGATACTATTGCCAACAATTTCGGCATGAATTCACTTCATTCACTTTTTGGAGTGAGCAATGTCGAATACCTTTTTTGTAATAATGTCGAAATTTTCTTATATGGAAAAATATTTATTTCGACTTTAAGTAATTTATATAATCCGCTTTCATTTTTCATTCAATTAAATATTACATAGATTATTCAATGCTCAATGTGTTCAATCACTTGATTCAACCATTGATTGACGTACTTTGACAAAAAATTCCTAAGAACATTTACATTTCCTATATTTATTCTTGCTACTGGATGTTTAACAAAATATGGAACAAGTTCAAGCCTGCAATTTAGTGTTCTATTTTTCCCAAAAAACATTCTGATTTAGTTCATCTGATTTGAAACTAATACAATCTGTGGAAATGCAAAAAAATCTTCTGAACTTCAAAACCTTTTCTTTGTTTTCCTATCTGTTTGAAAGTCTAAAACCTTTATCCATTTTTATTTCGGCATGCAGTTATTTTCTTTACTGAGCTTACGTTAAATCGTTTGAATAAAATGTTACGATTACATTTAATGCATTTAAATATATACAAATACATATGTTATATTTATACATATAAGAATATACTTACATACACAGATACTACATATGTTTAGCGCTCCAACAATGTCATCAACATTACCACACGTTCATGTTAAGCTTCTGTATATTGTACACATACATACATATATGACTATATATGACTATTTACTTTTTTCATTGTTGTCTTTATTGCACTTTTATTTGCTATTATTCTTGTTGATTAAAACTATACGATGAACTTTTTTTGTCTGCCTTTGTTTATAATTACTGAATGCTATTGATGCTGACTGTAATATTTAATTCAGTGTGATATATATATATATATATATATATATATATATTTTTTTGAAGAATAAAGAAAATCTTGCATACTTAAAGGCTCTCTTAAATATGTTGACTTTCTATTTGATGCTTATAGGCGAATACGTGCTTATGTACTTTACATCTATAAGAACATTCGAAATAAAATTGATAATCAGCTTAGAGTTAATGATAAATAACATATATATAATTAATATGTTTGACTTGGTGGAAATGATTTTCAATACATCATTTAAAATTCAAAAATTCAATTATGAAAAGAAGATATATTTATATTTGTGCACATTTTACAAAGAGTAGCAGTAATTTTTTAAATTTCCCTTCAAGATTAGCTGGGTATACTGGCCTAAGTATGCCTTTAAAGGTGGCTGTTTAAACTGCTTTAAAATTACTATGAACATTTTTGCCAAACTCTTGCTTCTTACTCAAAAATCGCTTTAATTTATTTACTTTTTTGGCTTCAACTAAATACGTACTTAGTAGATATCAAGAATCAATAAATTATACCAAAATTTTCTAATGCTCATATATCAATATATCATTTACATAATTTCATACTATCAGCGAAATTTGATAAGAGTTAATTAAATGTCATAAAATCTGTCTGTCAATCATTAACAATAGTCACATGAGTCGCAACCAAATAATTGACTCTATTATACAATACTACGAGTATGTCTAATGTCTGATCATTTTCATAGCAGGCTTACACTATATATTTTACTTGTCATTTATTTTGCATATACATACATATGTACATGCATATTTGTGTCGCTCAAAATCTAAGGCTATGCTACAAAATCCATATGAAATTTTGAAATATATTTTCTAATGTAGCATACATATGGCATACTCTATCATATATATACATAAATATATGGCTAGCAAAAACCAAAATTGGGAAATTTATAAGCCCATATTTATTTTAGGCTACTATGTAGTTATACTGCACATAGTTGATTACTAGAGAGTGACCAAGGAACAATTTATCTATACTAATTTGCATCCATAAGTATGAGTGTGTAGTAGATGTGAGTTAATGTATGTTCAATGAACTACTTAATAGCAGATGGTTTATGTTGTTGTTTGTTTTGCTATTTTTGGGGGTACATGTAATTTTTATGTACATCTATGTAGATATGCTTTATATACATATATTCAAAAATAAAACCTATACCAAATGCGACCACTTTATACAGTCAGACTGGATCATATGCAACCATAACTAGTGGTATTTATATGACCACTGATTTGACTAACTGCTTGGAGTTTGATAACATTAAATTATGGAAAAGATTTTTTACAAGTTTCATATTGTATACCAAGTGTTTACGACATACTTTCGGGTATAATAAACGCTGATCTGAATCAATTAGTTAACGTTTTATTTCATTCAATCATCTAAAATATAAGTTGCAGTAAGTCCGATTAGAGTAATAGTTACAGAAAGTAGTTGAAACAAGTTCGATGTTGTATATTCTTATTGTGTAAAAGAATCGTATACCAGATGCGACTATTCTAAATTCTACAACATTTTGTGGAATATATGAAACCTATTGAAAATAAATGTTGGTTTGAATCAATTAGGTAAAGTTTGATTGTATTTAAGCATCTATATCATTAGTTGCAATAGGTTCGATGTTGTTTAATTTTCATGTATGATTAAACTATATATACCAGTCTTGGCTATCGTAAATACTATAACATGCACTATGATTCTATGAAATGTTAATTGGCCCTTGGCGTTGATAATCAATATTTGTTCTCACTGCATCATTTTAAAGCATTGTCGCAACATGTTCGATATAGTATGTCCGAAGTATATGATACAATATTATCCTAAATTCAAGTATTGGAAATATTATGGCATTTAAAAGAATCATGAATCGATTTTTCGTGACGATATCATTGTCATTACTTGAATATGTCCATGTTTTATCATATGAAATTATTTCAAGTAGTTCCTAGTTACATCATGCTGATGTTAGTTGTCAGCTGGGTCAAATCAACCGTTGACGAACAATTGGCAATTTGCTGGAGTGTAAAAATTTATGAGGGAGAAGTTTCTCTACTCTGTGTCAAAATTCAGAAAAAGTGATCGCCCAAAAATTCTGCTATTAATAATAGTCTTATAAATACAAATCTATGCCTATCATGTTCCAAAAATGATTTACATTGTTAAACTTGTCGTTATATTAAAATGTTGATATCAAATTAAAGAGAATAATGTCTGGAGCCCAAATAAGAGTTTTGTTCTAAAATTATGCCAACAAACTGGAATCGCAAAAAATTTTGTTTACAATTTGACATTTATTAAATAGAAAACCAGTGTAATTGTTATTTTGTGTTTTGATGTCTATAGTAAAACAGGTAACTAGAGTGTTCAAATGTTCTCCAGTAAGTTACGTTTGTATTTGTTATAAATAAAAACTTTTGAAACAAACGAAATTCTAATTTACTAATAAAAAAAAAAAAAATTTTAAATTTCAAAATACCCATAAAAACTGGATTCCTCATCATTCTCTATAGAGCAGAGCTGTAAAAGTGTGAAGTCATTTTCACTTTTAATGCTTTTATTTAAATTTTGAAAAGATGAACTCTTTCTTTTCTAGCATTCAGTGTGTGAAGTCTTTAGGCTGATAAAAATGAATGAGTTCTATTCGTTTTCAATTCATGAATTGAAAAACCTAAAGAATTCACACAGAATTGAAATTTTGTTGAATGCAGCAGCAGATGGCTATAGTCTAAAAAGAATGGGAGTGGCTATATCCATTCAATAGCAAGCTGACAGCGTTTCTTCTTCTTCGCATTTTGTTGGTTACAAAATATCTGTATGGTTGTTGGATCTCTCATTTCTGGGTTGCCATTGGCATATATTAAATATAAAGAAAGTATTAAATGCAAAAATTATAGAAGTTTTATTTCGTATTACAATTTTTCTGATTGTTTTTTCGTAATCTTTTTAATAAATTGAAAAGTAACGACTAGCATGTTTCTTCCTGGTAGTCGTCACCACAAGTACAGTTGTTGCAAGTTACATCAAATTTCATACTTAGGCTGATTTGTTTTGTCATGGTATAATAACACAAGATAGAGCCATTGGAGAAAGTTCTCACGAAAGAAGGAGAAAAAGTAAATAAAACAACAACAAACACATGGGAAAAGAAGAAGTTGAAAAGGAATCAAGAAACACACTAGCTTGACACTATAAGACGCTAGTTTCTGACATTATACCGCACAGCCAATAGGAATTGTTTGTAGTTGCTCTATTTTCATAATAACACCATGGGTTTTGTGCCAAAGCAGCTATGCTTTTTATGGTAGTAAATAATATCATAATTTACCCAGAGTGTAAAAGAATTATAATATTGAATGAATTTATCATATTTTTAAGCCTTGCAAGAATGGGATTGATATTTTTCAATTCCAACTCTTTACTGAATGGGAAAATGTGATAATTTTAAGCTTTTGAGAATGATGAATGGTTCGACTGTGATTCTTTAACGAATTCGAAGCAAAAGAGTGCAGCCTCGTTGATGCAGCTTTTAAATGAATTAAGGGTGAGTGAATTCCGTAATGATTCAATTCTTTTACAGCTCTGCTATAGAGTATATGTTTATCTAATATGCAATAGTATGTGTGGACATTGTGTATAGTAGCTGATTTATATCATAAGCAAAAGTGATTGATTACCACATTGGGAATTTGCCTATATGATGAGTTTGATGTAACAAATAACGACACATTAGAAATGCTCCATTTATACACTACAATAATATTGTAAATATGTGTGAGTAATGTTTTTGGGGTGGTTGATTTTCGTCTTCTTCTTCTTTTACATTACGCTACACCACATGCACGCATGTACGCATACATCATAATGATGCTTTCTGCATAATGTTGATAGTGATGGTCATGGTGTCAGTTGTGGTATTGATGATAATGATGCTTCGCACTCAAACATGCATCTGTTATCGAATATTATAACTTACCAGAGCTTTAAAAGAATTGAATCATTACGGAATTCACTCACCCTTAATTCATTTAAAAGCTGCATCAACGAGACTGCACTCTTTTGCAAAACCCATGGTGATATTATGAAGGTAGAGCAACTACAAAAAATTCCTATATAATGTAAGAAAGAGGTTTGTTATAGTGTCAATCTAGTGTATTTCTTGTTTCCTTTTCAACTTCTTCTGCTTCTTTCCCCATGTGTTTGTTATTGTTTTATTTACTTTTTCTCCTTCATTCATGAGAAGTCTCCCCAATGGCTCTACCGTGAGTTATTATACCATGACAAAACCAATCAGCTGTTGTTATTCACATAAATAAATTTGATGTTACTTGCACAGTACCCTGCAGTTTTGTATTGCATAAGCAACAACGCACAAGAATTCCTCCTCTTTTCTTGTAGTAGTCTGTTCAATCGAACTGCTCAGTTTATATAAAATTTGATACAAATATGACACGGCTAATTTTTGAGCGAACCATTTCAATTACAGAAAAAAAATTCGTCGTATAAAATAGCGTTGAGGCTTGTACTGTACTTCTGGTGACGACTTTAACATTGATGCCTCTAACGCAGAATTTTCTGAAATAGGACTATCAAACCAAATATCGGTTAGTTCTTCCCATTCTCCAACGATGTGTTGACTTTGCAATGAAGAATTCTCACAATCAATTTAATTTTCACTTTCTTTTGAACACATTTTTCAATTTATCTCACAAGATTTACTTTGAAGAAATTCACATTTGAAAAGAAATTAACGGATCATTATATATCTACGCTTTATACGTAAGTATGCGTATATATATGCAAAATTCTTGTAGGAGGTCAAATTATCAGGAACAAACACTAGTCGTTACTTCTCAATTTGTTAAAAAGATTATGTAAAACAAACAAAAAAATTGTAATAGGAAATAAAACTATTATATTTGTTGCATTTAATACTTTCTTTATATTTAATAAAAGCCAATGGCAACCCAGCAATGAAAGATCCAACAACCATACAAATATTTTGTAAACAACAAAACGGGAAGAAGAAGAAAGGCTGTCAGCTTGCTACAGAATGGATATCGCCACTCCCATTCTTTTTAGGCTGCAGCCTAAAATTTCAATTCAATTCTGTGTGAATTCTTTAGGTTTTTCAATTCATGAATTGAAAACGAATAGAACTCATTCATTTTTATCAGCCTAAAGACTTCACATACTGAATGCTAGAAAAAAAGGAGTTCAGCTTTTCAAAATTTAAATAAAAGAATTAAAAGTGAAAATGACTTCACACTTTTACAGCTCTGTCATTTACCATATGTATATGTATGTAAATATATAATATAAGCTGAAAAATAAACAAATTGAAGCACCCCGCACAGAATAAAAAAAAAAGAAAAGAAAAACCCTAGCATATTTTTTTGGGCAATAAGTTTGTAATGTGTTCATAGACTATGTAATTATTAGAAAGTGGCTTTTTTGCTATTGTTATATTGTTGTATGATGATGATGATGATTTCTTATATATGACCGTAGCACATGTTCAATATAATCTCGAATATAAAAGTATAAGCCATCTACTTTATTTATAAAAGTGCCTAAATATATGTTAGCATATATAATGTAATTTAAATTTAATGAGACCTTTTTCTTTGGTTAATTCAACCTCTTTTTGATGGATTGGTCACTTTACTTCACTTTGTTATACATTTTTCGTATTAATCGTCCCTTCTTGTGCCATCAAATGTAGAGCGTAACCTTTTTTTCGCATGTATTAAAAAAGAAGTTTTATTGTGAATAGCAATTCAACGTATTAATCGTCTTTTTACGTAAGCTCCTCCATGCGGAGAGCATAATATTCTTTGAATAGGAAGTGATTTTGCTGCTGAATGAAAGAAATAAATTGCTTTATTGCCCTTAACTGAATAATTGGAAGTAGATCTCATACATATTTTTGCCTAATTATTCTAAAATGATTGTTTCGATTTTTAAAATTGTTTCGTTTTGTCGAGTTGCTTTATTCTAAGTCGCTCACTCAAAAAAAAAAAAAAAAAATAATAATAATAATAAAAATAAATAAATATGTGGCACTTATAATCTCCATATGACTCTTTGGGCGAACTTCTTTTCCATTACTGTTGTGCGTGTTAAATTTTGGACAGTATTAGAAGGCACTTCCTTATTTTAGCCGGTCCCCAACTGCAGAACTCTTACGACATCACTTTTTTTGAGTTTTGTCACAGAGTTCTTTTAGAGGCTTTTTCATGGAAAATTGTTACTGCCGGAAGAAGATCTTAAGACCAATACACCAACCACTGAGCTACAGCACCCACTTACTTTTATCTACCATTAATATTTCATTGCCAATTAATTGAGTAGCTCATCCAGCATCCAGATTCATTGTTGCAATTAACATTTGCTCCTCATTAAACATCTGTCTAAATCATTTACATCAATTATACGGTATCTGAACTGAAGAAATCTGGATATGACTTGGTTAATGATAAAGAGACGGATAAGTGTACATTAGCTGTAGACTTAACTGCCATGTTACTGCAACAGAAATTATGTGATTCCTGTGGCATGTGTGCCAAGAACGCAATGGTCCGTAATGGTCCTCGACATTCTTCTATCAAAGAACCTATTTTTTTGTGCGGTTCAAGTCCAGCTTTGGCCATATCAGTTGCGCGGGCCTGTGATAAGGTGTTTTCAGAGGTCGATTGTCTTGCCACTTATTCTTCGCATTATTTGAAGCATATAGGTGTTCATTGCTATGCTGAAGTTTGCAAATTGGCTAGAGAGTTCTAAGGTCGTGTCAATTGTAACTATTTCGTCCGCCTTGTGATTGCCTAGAAGTGATATGCGTTTGTGGATCGGGGTCTTTGATGTTAGAAAGTGCGATCCTAGCTGCGAATGTTGCATTTTGCAGAACGGGTTTCGGTGTGAAGTGCCTCAGACCTCATAACTACAATTGTGTAGAATTAGGACAACAACATTCGAATATAACTCTTAGATATCAGTTTAAGTGGACTACCTTATTACCGTCTTGGCTATTGTTCCCAGGTAGAGTTGGTAAACTTTTTTTTATTCCACAGACATTGTTCTCTTGGAATCTGTCGGCTTCTACAACTTTTCTGTTGGAAAATATGAATTCGTCCACTTTGCTACTTTGATATATACCTTTTCGCGGGGCTTTCTTACTAACATAACAATTTAGGCCTTCTTAAAATTACTCTCTTAGTAAAGCTGGTAGCCTTAATACTATAATCACTATAATCACTAACCTATGACTTCAACATTTCAATGTTAGCACATTACATTAATTACATAAATTTCATTATATTACAATATTATTAAATATTAAAATTTTTTTTTTGCTTTTAAAGCATTTTTGTTGATTCAGAAAAGAAAGTTTTCTAACTTATTGTAGTTTCTTCCTGTATGCTTACTAATATTTCATTACAAGTATGTATGTAAAGTACATACTATACAAAGTCCAGATGTTACATACCATATACTTCATACATCCATGCGTAGATTCGAAAAAGTTTTTTCTCTCTTTATGACACAGTGCAACTATATATGTACATACTTGTATGTATAAAACTTTTATAATATTTTGCTACAGTCACACAGATCTAATGTTTTTATAATAAGCTTGATGATACCATTGATCTTTCGCTCTCTTCCTCACTGTTTACCAACAAAGTACTTTCAGTTAGTTGGTGGTATGAACAATTCTTTGAAAATGATTTTATTGTTGTTGTTGCTGTTGTTAATGTTGTTGTCGTTTATAGAGCAAATTTGTTAAAAGTCATCATAGTAGAAGATTGAATGTTTTTTAAGAAACCACTGAAGAAAAATTGCAATATCAAAATATCACGACATGATACAATATTTTTTAGCAAAATCTTTTTGTTTGTTTGCATGTTTGCTTGTTTTTGATTGTTTTTTTTTTTTGCATTTAGATAAAAAATTACAAATTGATATTCAGAAGTAAGCACTCATTTATTTTATATATTAGATAGTTCTTTATGTATATCACGTCAAACAGTTTTAAATTCGAACTCAAAAATTCTGGGGATTGTAATTCCATGACCATGCTTTTGCGTCATTAAGGAGTCTTCAATATTCACTTCTTGTCTCTGTTCTGCGCATTCAACATTAATTTGAATTGGGTATTGAGCATGTTGGTCCAAACATATATTTGGCGATTTGAAATGCCTAAACTGTTGTACTTTTTACAACAATTTCAAAACTTTTCAGGAATTTTTGAGTATTTTCAGAACCTTTTCCGAGTTATTCCGAGTTGAAATTATTGGCTATTGTATTTCTGACAAAATTTTTGTTTAACTAGTCAATCTTGGATTTGAAGCAGAAACCTTACGTGTAAGCAGTCCACTATAAATATAGTTGGTTCTAAAAATATAATTTTCCAAGTCAAGTCGTTACTTAATTAACAAAGTACTCCAGGTTCATTATAGTACCAATGAAATATATATAAGTAATCCACCACTTTGGTTCAAGTTTTATCACAAGGATCTTTTGGTTCTTCTTTCATGGGGAATTAGTTGATCATGCTCATTGCCAGAGAATCTAGGAATTTTTTTGGCTCATGAAGGACTCAATAAAATTCTTCAATACTTAAGTAACTTACTTAATTATGTGGCGATAACAATCGAAAATCGATTTAGGCCGAATCTAGCATGCTCCGCTGGCCAACTCTTTCCTTCGCTAGGTGGCTCCAGTTAGAAATTCCAAGCGTGGACAAGTTCTTTAGTACTTGGTCTTGCCACCGGGGGTTTGGTCTGCCTCTTCTATGACATCCTCCAACTAGTTTCGAATATAACATCTTCTTAGTTAGAGCACGTTTTTCCATTCGCTCGACATGACCTATTCAGCGTAGCCGCTCAATTTTAATGCGCTTTATTATATCGGTATCGGTGGTTGTACCTTATACGATACTTGCCGCCAACGGAAATAGGTCCAAGATCTTACATTGGACTTTTCTTTCAAAAACTCCGAGCAATATCTCACCTGAGATGGAAATTGTTCAGTTTTCAGCGCCATATGTAAGGGCAGACATGATGAGAGACTTGTAGAGTGTGGTTTTTTTTTGTCGAAAGATGCCTCGATTTCTCAATTTTCTACTTAGCCCAAAGTAGCATCTGTTAGCAAGAGTGATGCTTCGCAAAATCTGCAGGCTGACATCATGACTTGTGTTATTGCTGGTTCCAAAATAGACAAAGCCCCTCACTACTGTCCAACTATTTTGTGTTTTTCATGTGCTTGTTCAAACTAAGCTGCCTTTATCGATTTAGGCTCAGAAAGCATAATTCTAGCCATCATATGCATTTTAAAGAAAATTACATAAAGTGATAGGCTGACAGAAATTCTTTCATTTCATGATTCATTCGAGCATAATCAAAATAAACTCCTGAATTCGATTTTAGTCCACAAATAATAAAACAACCTCACCTAAATGAGCTTCATATCATATATAATAATGAAAATGCTAATTTCTATTATATATATATTATATATAAATTGTGTTAATTGTTCTTGTGATACAGAGCCATCCATTGAAATATTACACAAAAGAGATAGAAATGAATGCCTAAATTATTTACCTGTGTGCAGATAACTTTCCATACCACATAAATTGACTAGCTACTATTTAAAATGGACAATAATTTTATGTAAATGAACTATTACGAGTATTTTGGTAACTTATCTAAACAGAATAATAGCAACAACAACAAAATTAAAACACATAATTAGCGCCTAATTAAAATTGAATGACTAAATGAAAGAACAAATGAATGAATGTACATATACCAACGCGATCACGAACATTCAATTAATACCAACACGCATAGCAATTAAGGTACAATATCTATGGTACTAAGCATCGAATCAAATATATTACCATTTAAAAATAACAAGTTTGCAGTATTTTTTGAGGTTATCTTTTCATACATACATCTATGTATTCAATATGTACTTGGATACTCCTGTTTACCGATGTTGCTGTTAACGATGTTGCTGTTATTTATTTAAATTTTCAATTCATTTGATAGAACATAAAAACACTTTGCATTTTTTGTGTGTGCATTTTTTTCGCTCTATCTCTCTATAATGGAATTTTGTCTGACAACTTATTGTTGTTCTTTGCCAATGGAGAGAATGAACATGCTCATAATGAATACTCACTGGACGTGTACACTGTACATTGTACAGTGTATAAATATATGTGCGTATAGGTAAATAAATTTGTTAGAGTATATTCCCAGTAGGCAAACTAGTGTGTATTTAATGCATTCCAAAAATCAATTATAGTAAAAGTAATGTGGAAAGTAATGTGTCAAAAATAAAATTCAAGTATGTGCATTAGTTTGATGAGTAGAGTATCAGATAAGTTAAGCAATACAATAGTTTGTTTTGACTATTATAAAATTCCATTTCAATGACTTGGTATAAGAATTTGCCATATATGAATTTCCCAGGAAATCTTTTATTTCATCCATTACCACTGTCGTGATTTTTCCATTGGCGAACAATACAATGACAGTATCAATAATAAGAGCTATCATCTCATTTTCAGCTGACAAGTTTTTGCCTATTATTTTTATCTCTATCTTCTTCTGTTATTATTCTGTCAACTTTATTTTATTTTTATTTTGTTTTTCCCAACAAAATGTTTCATCGCAATTCATGAAAATTGTACAAAAAATGTTATAACTTTGAAACGAAAAAAAAAAAATTACAACTTGATTAGTTATTTGTGTAACATAGGAACTTGTGTCGTATTCATTTGCATTTAAATGCAAATTAAATGTGACTCATCATGTTGCTGGAGTCGTTTATATGCTCATCATCTATTATGTGTTCTGTTGTCTGTGTCCTATACTTTTATATTATTATTCTATTTCAACTATGGAATCTCTCGCGCCATATAAATGTATATATTCTGTTTTATCGCTTCAGGTGCAAAATGGTTTGATGTAGAAAATAATAAAGTGGTTGTAGTAAATTCTATTAGAGTAAATTGTAGTACAAATATGGCGTATTAGTCGCGCGAGAGAGAAGCGCATTATAACGAGAAAGAGTGATAGAGAAATACAGAAAAGAGACAGGGAGAGAGAGAGAGAGAGAGAGAGACTAGAATGACATCTGATATAAGCAAATATATTTGTAAGTGTATATGGAGTTTTTATTTTAGTGAAATGATAACTGATTTGGGAAAATGCTTGATTCTATTTGTAAATGTTTGCTGTCTAACTTTTCAATGAGTTGTGGTGTTAGTATGATTCCAATATAAGAATACCTCCTTATAGAGGTTAATGGTTGATATCTCAGATCCTCAAATGTTTGTCAGTGAATATGAAGTTTCGCTTCTATTTTAATGGGATGGAACGATTTCTTAAAGCAAAGATAATTGCCAAAATATTTTTCACCAATTGAGTTCAAAGGATAGAGGGTAATTTCTTTAAGACCAATAATTTAATTAAATTTATTCTAAATACCTGCAGTCTGTATTTTAAGTGCTGTATCATTGTAAATTGAAACGAAAAATATAAAAAAATTAATATTTTTAATTGATTTGAAAGACGAAAGGTTAATTTCTAATGATTTTTGAGATCAATGATTTAATTTATTTCTTCCCAAATGCATGCAGTTTGCTTTTTAAGAAGTGTAGCATTGTAAACAAAAAACATACAGAAATAAGAAATTTTCTTAAATTGGTAAATAGTTTGATGGTATTAATTATGGAAAATTACTTTGGATATATAAACATCACGGGATTCTCTGACGCAATCGTGGATCATCAATTTTCTTATGTCACAAATGGAATGTTATGTACGGTTTTCCAACGCTGCTATTTCTGTAGGTCAACGACATCAAATAGTACCACAAAAATAGTTTGGAAGCATCAAATCATGTGATCCTAGTGACCTGTGTATAGGTTCATTTCTGTAGATAATAACACTTCCATTAATAATTCCTTTGTTTCGTGGGCAGTACGACATGCGGCGCCATGTCGAGAGTATGCACAGGCACTTTTTGGGAACAAAACTGTTCGTGATTGAAAGTTTAAATGGAAGCATTATTTCGGTTTTGAAGAAGTGTGATTTGATTATGCACCTGGATTACGAATCGGATGATTTCGTGGGCAGTAAGGCATATGACACATCCTGTTAAAAACAAAGTTCTAGACCAATCGTCGTCAACAGTGAAAGGTCAACGGTCTATTTTCTTCGTTTTTAAAAAAGTGTGAACCGACTCTGCCTCTGGATTACAAACTGTAACAAACAACGCACTTTTAGGGGTGCTTTAGCAGTTGATGAGCTATCTGTGAATTAGTGTTGCTTATTCACGAAGTCACTGAACCTGAAGTGAACCTCACTACTGAAGATGATTTGATGGTAGATTAATGGATCGATTTCCAATAGTTCTAGCGCACAATTATTAAACTCACGTCGAAAACGATATTTTGCTGGCTTCAGTTTTTGCGCGAATAGAATTTTGCGGCTATGCAAGACAAAACTTTGTTTTTAAATATTCAACAAAATCGATGCACAAGTTCTCAAGTAAGATGACGAATCGATGAATTTGGATCATCCTACGCAAATGCGTTGACATTCTCTACGATCAGTGATTTAAGTACTTATTTTCAATAGTGACTAAGAAAGTTACCATTGCTGCAAAGTGAAAATGAACTTCAGTTTATTTATAATGATTTTTAAGATCTTGAGAACTTTTTCAAAAAAAAAAAAAAACAAAACAAAAAACTCCATTAAAAATCGGCTGATGCACGTAATATTGCTTTATGCCACCTTTGGTTAAAGAAATTGTTATAATTACGAATGCTACAGTTATTTCAAGTAGATAAGTTATTTCGAAAAAGAAAAAAAGGTTTAATATCAATCGTTTTTTTATAGATTTTTGTATGAGAAATTTGTCAAGCAAATTGATAATAAATTTAAGATGGATTTAATATTAATTCTAATTTTGGATTAATTATTTCTTAATATTTCTTCTAATCACTCAGTACAATTCATTCATTATTTCATATTCTACGCTTCTTGTTTTTATATACCATAATGACACCCATAACTTAGATGCGGCATACTTCATTAAAAAATAATTACGAATGCGAATATATCAAAAATAAAAATATTGCCGTTAAATTTGTGTAGAACATGCTATTAACTTCATTTACTTTCTTTATCTCTCGTTATGTCATTGCCTTTATGCCTCTCTCTCTCTCTGTCGCTTTCTCTACTTCTATGTCTCCCTCTCTCTATGTTTCTCTTTTTTTTCCATTTATATTTGTTTAATCTTCTTTCGCAACTCCTTAAACTTGATATTTGCCTTTAGGCATATTATTCTCACATGTCTATAGACCAGAGTTGTAAAAGCATTGAATCATTACGGAATTCACTCACCCGTAATTTATTTAAAAGCTGCATCAACGAGGCTGCATTCTTTTGCTTTGAATTCGTTAAAGACTGACAGTCGAACTATTCATCATTCTCAAAAGCTTAAAATTATCACACTTTCCCATTCAATAAAGAGTGGGAGTTGAAAAATATCAATCCCATTCTTGCAAGGCTTAAAAATATGATAAATTCATTCAATATTATAATTCTTTTATACTCTGAATTACTGGAAATATGATATTATTTATTACCATGAAAAGCATAGCTGCTTTGGAACAAAATCCATGGTGTTATTATGGAGGTAGAGCAACAACAAAAAATTCCTCTTGGATGCGCCATATGCCAGAAACTGGCTTTTTATGGTGTCAAGCAAGAGTGTTTTTTTCAACTTCTTCTTCTTCTTTTCCCATGTGTTTGTTGTTGTTTTATTTATTTTTTCGCCTTCATTCATGAGAACTCTCCCCAATGGCTCTACCGTGAGTTATTATACCATGACAAAACCAATCAGCTGTTGTTATTTACATAAATAAATTTGATGTTACTTGCACCCTGCAGTTTTGTATTGCATATGCAACAACGCACAAGAATTTCTCCTCTTTTATTGTAGTAGTCTGTTCAATCGAACTGCTCATTTTAAATAAAATTTAATACAAATATGACACGTCTAATTTTTGAGCGAACCATTTCAATTACAGAAAAAAAATTCGTCATATAAAATAGCGTTGAGGCTTGTACTGTACTTCTGGTGACGACTTTAACATTGATGCCTCTAACGCAGACTTTTCTGAAATAGGACTATCAAACCAAATATCGGATAGTTCTTCCCATTCTCCAACGATGTGTTGACTTTGCAATGAAGAATTCTCACAATCAATTTTTTTTTTTTTTTTTTTTTGTTAGCTTATTTTTTTTTATTGAATCTTTCTTAAATACAAGAAACTAACAATAAGTATTCAAATCTTACAAACTAAATAAAACTATGTGATATGCCCTACGTTCCATCACAATTTGGTGAGTCGCGAGATGTAGCAATTTTACAGCGTATTCAGTGTGTCTTTTCTTTTTAATCGACGATGCCCCTTGCTCAGCAACAATTGCCTAGCAAGGGGATTCGGATGATTGTGTAATTTTTGAATGTAGCTTCTGCAGGACATTGCAACTTCCTCAGAAATTGTGGATACATTTAAATCTCGATGGATGTTAACGTTCCTCATATACCAAGGCGCGTTTACAATAATTCGCAGACACTTGGATTGTATTCGCTGCAATTTTTCGATATTAGAGGGAGATGCGGTGCCCCAAAACTGAATACCATAAGTCCAGATTGGTTTCAGGATTGCTTTATATAATAGCACTTTGTATTCGAGATTCAACTTTGATCTTTAGTGTATCAGCCACCATAACTGATTAATTTTAAGCTTGATCTGAGTTTTCTTTGCCTCTATGTGATTTTTCCAGGTCAGCCTTCTGTCGACGTGAATACCCAAGTACTTTGTTGAGGAACATTGTGGAACTGATTGGCCATTAATTTTAAGTGGGGGACATGTATCTAGCCTTAGCGTGAAGGTTACATGTACGCTCTTTGATTCATTGACTTTTATACGCCATTTTGCTAGCCAGATTTCGAGAGAATCGACATGAGTCTGCAGGAGTTTAGTAGCTTCTATGGGGTTAGAGCGAGAGCACAATATTGCCGTATCATCAGCAAAGGTCGATATGAATGTATAGTTATTGTTGGGCATATCTGAAGTGTATAAGAGATACAGTAAGGGACCCAAAACGCTTCCTTGAGGAACGCCAGCGTGAATATCCAATGGATTTGTTGTGTAATCCTTGTGATGTACGAGAAATTGTCTTTTCGTGAGGTAGCTACTAAGCAATGAGGAGACATTTGCAGGCAGTAATAGTTTGAGTTTGTAAATAAGGCCATCGTGCCATACTTTATCGAAAGCTTGAGTGATATCAAGAAAGACAGCTGAGCAATACTTTTTTTCTTCAAAAGTGTTCCTTATCAGAGTTACAATGCGGTGGACTTGTTCTATTGTGCCGTGCTGTTTTCTAAATCCAAACTGATGTTGAGGAATCAGTTGGTTGAGATTAATAAATGGAGTTATATTCATGACAAGTAGCTTTTCGAATACTTTAGAAAGTAGAGGCAGGAGGCTGATAGGTCTGTACGATGCAACTTTTTTAGGGTCTTTTCCTGGTTTTGCTATCATAATAATTTTTGAAGTTTTCCAGCATTTGGGATAGTGTTTAATACGAAGGATAGCATTGAAAATGTGCATGAGATGAATTACTGAAGCCGGAGGTAGCTCTTTTATCATTTTACCGGTAATTTTATCTGCCAGGTGATTTTTTTGGGTCTAAATCTTTATAAATTGCTTTGAATATGTCCTTTTTTTTAATTTTGAGCGTTATTGAGCAAGGTTGAGAAGTTAATATTGGTAATGAGGACTGTGAAGAGGGTGGATTGGGTGTAAACACACTTTTTAGGTGGTTTGCAAAAGCCAAACCCTTCTCACAGTTGCTTCTAGCCCAATTACCGTCACTCAAACGGATGGGGGAATCAGTGAGAATTGGCCGATTTGATTTTTTTGCTGATTTCCACAAAGAGTAGTCTGACGCTTCACCAGGTGTTAATTTCGCTATGTGCTCTTCTAACTCTTTGTTGTTTTTATTTTTTAAGGCTTGCTTTAACTTTCGAGTGCAGTGCTGTAGCTGTGTTTTCAGATTCGGTGATCTGAATTTTTGCCATTGTCTTCGGAGTCTTCTTTTCTGTCTTACTAGCAATTCAATATCGGCTGGTGTGTATGGGCTATAGTTTGATTGCTTGCATACCTTTGTGCAGGTGGCTGAGCTGAGAGCTAATGAGAGCAGCTGGTTGAATTTTTCGAGTGCTGAGTCTACATCGTGTCCATTTCTTAATACAGTACTCAGAGGAAGATGGGAATTTATATATTTCTTGAATTTTAACCAGTCTATTTTCTTTCTAACGCAATTGCTTTGGGGGCTTGGTGATTTTATAGATATTACCGTCAATTAAATTTTCATTTTCTTTTGAACAAATTAACGGATCAGTATATATCTACGCATTATACGTAAATATGCGTATATATATGCAAAATTCTTGTAGGAGGTCAAACTACCAGGAACAAACATGCTAGTTGTTACTTCTCAATTTATTAAAAATATTACGAAAAAACAAACAAAAGAATTGTAATACGAAATAAAACTTCTATAATTTTTTGCATTTAATACTTTCTTTATATTTAATATATGCCAATGGCAACCCAGAAATGAAAGATCCAACAACCATACAGATATTTTGAAAGTAACACAACGCGAAGAAGAAGAAAGGCTGTCAGCTTGCTACTGAATGGATATCGCCACTCCCATTCTTTTTAGGCTGCAGCCATCTGCTGCTGCATTCATCAAAATTTCAATTCTGTGTGAATTCTTTAGGTTTTTCAATTCATTAATTGAACTGATTCATTTTTATCAGCCTAAAAACTTCATATACTGAATTCCAGAAAAAAAGGATTTCAGCTTTTCAAAATTTAAATAAAAGAATTAAAAGTGAAAATGACTTCACACTTTTACAGCTCTGCTATAGACGAATATATTAATAAACAATGTATACCTAAAAGTAGGCAACGAAATGAAATTCACTTGTATTTATAAAAGAGTCTTATTCATTATTCTGCTTTATGTAATAGGTATGCATTATTAGGTAGATATGTGCTTATAAATATGGATATATGTATTTTCACAAAGAATGTGGATATATGTATAATAGAGTGGGTTCAATTTTTATGGTGAAAAGACAAAATGGCGAATCGTATAACAAGAAAGAAACTAACTTATATTTACTTTATATAGTATTTCCAAAATGTTCCTTATTTTTGAACATATTGAACCTCCTTAATGAATGTGTAGCTGCAATAATAATATATCTTACATCACACACATTTATAAATATCCACAAGAATGTATAAATACACACATACCGTATATAAATATATATAATGATATTTAAAAGAATTTTTTATTTTCAATTTATTTCTCTTATGAATTATTTTTTTACGCCTAAAGCTATGCAATTAAAATCACATTTTTTATGCATAGGTACTTCTAGTCTGCCTTCTACTCATATGTGTTGTACGTGTTTTGTGTTTTTATAACTTTTTCATATATACATGTATATATAAATATGCTAGCTCAAATGAAAAATATTTAAATATTGAGGTAAGTAGGAAACACGTAGATTGCTTATCATATGGAGATGCCTTAAGATAAGCCGCTATACGATAAGTTCCTATAAATGATTGTTTTTCAAAGTGAAATGGGAAAATCAAAATTAGCACAAGATTTCTCAAGACTATTGGAAGATGTAAAAAACGAAGGGTGAGTGTAGAGTTTGTCGCTTTAGGCCAATAATTTTGACAGTTATATGATTTAAAATGATATCAATAGATGGAGGTTACGGACCAATCTATTGAAAGAAATATATGTAGTAAAGGTTGCAAAATTGGAGGCATGAAATAGGTTTCATCACAATTGTAAATACATAATATAGGCATAAAATAAATAAAGGGAATGCTGAGAAGACTTGTTATGTTTACTTTTGTTTTTCAAATTTTTACTGTATTCGTATATCTACTTATAGTTATTCCTCACAAAATAGTTTAATAGTTTTATGTGAATTGGAATAATGACATCGTTCTTACGAAAATGTTGATGCTATTGAACAGAAGAACTACTGCTAGGGAGGGTTGATAAAGTGGCAACAAGTTGATTAGATGTGTAATAAGTGTAATAAGTATGACTTTGTGAGGTATTGTTAGAAATAGTAATGCAGCCGCGTTCAAACAAATGGGAAGAAATCATCAAATAACCTCTTAGCTGGGTAGAAGTAGCCACTAGAGGAGTAAATTGTGTGACCGACCCCTATTAATTTTGTTTCACGACATTTCTTGAAAAAATTCTTAATCTCTATCTCCACCCCTTAAGAGGGCTTCCATACAAACTTTTATTTAAGTCCGATTTCGCTTCTTACAGGCGCTAATATTAATTTTTTCACCAAACCTTTCCTCCAAATATACTTACATCCTATCTTGACTTAAAAATATAGGAGAATGGACAAATACCCCCAAAGTTACATGGGGATCAGATCCAGAGAGATGAAGTATAACTCAGATCCCAATTCGACTTTATATTCGACAATATTTTCATTTGTGGAAAAATTGATGAAAACTTCGCTTCCTATTAATCCATTACATTCATAATATATATTTGGTGTATTCGTATCACATTTCAGCGGCTTCATATTTCATATTTATACGTATATGATTTATACAATTGTCATAAATCTCAGATACCCAAGCATAATATTTTCCAAAATAATGAAAGAAAAAAGTTTGAAATTATTTTATTTTCACCAAGTTTGTGCTTACGATGATGATTATGATGATTATAATATTTTTGTTGTTAATGATGATTTTAAAAAAATTGCTATGTTATTATGGGCACATAATAAAATTTAAATTTGTAAAACAAACAAAAAACACATGAAATGAAAATAAACAAAATGATACAAATTCAAAAAAAAAAAAAAAAATGAAAATAATTGCTTGCCACGCAAAATGGGAAAAACAAATTTGATACTACCTTTTGTGTCCTCCACAGCAAAGTAATTTAAATTTATATTTAAATATAGTAATATGAAAATTTAAATGATATAAAAAATGGAAAATGTTTGTATAAAAATACAAAGATCATCAAAAATTACATCTCTTGTAGTAGGTAGATAAAAAAGTATTAATTGCCAATAAATCCATTATAATACAATTATATTCATTTGCGAAGAGCAGAAATAATATTGCATACTTTTAAGCGTTGCTCACCATTCATCAATTTTCACGCTACACTGCACTTACCATCCTATTGAAAATCGATAAATAGTCTATTTTTGTATTGCAAATAACATGTGTAGCGAATGCTACAATAATTAATTAATTATAAATATATACAAGTATTCGTACTTGTTCAATATACTCAGTATAAATTATTCAGAATGTATTAGCAATTTATGTACTTTTATCATGGTGCTTAAGAGAATGCTATACTTTTGAAGTAAGTATTGAAAGTTCTTTTCATTTGTTTCTTTCTATTTTGATCCAATTGGTTGTTTGGAAGTTTTTTCTTTTGAATGAGTTTCCTTTTTGCTGCTTATAGCTTTGTTTTAATGATTGCATTTTCAAAAAATATTTTAACGACGAGTGTGTCAAAAATATGTGTGAGTGAGAGTGTGAGAGCGTGTATGTGATAATTACTTGCTTCTGGTTCTGTGCTATTAATTTTACTTTGATGTTGATATTTTCCGCGTCTATTTTTCATTTAATTTCGAATTATTTTATTGCAAAGTTGCTGTACTAATTAAATTTGATCGTAAAGAGGATATTATACGAAATATGATTGTTACTGAGAACGGTATTTTTGTTTTTAATATGTAAATAATCAAATGGGTTTTAAAAGCTTTCACATTTGATTAAGCTATAATCGTATTTGATTAAATTTTATTGCGAAAATTAATTACATCAGATTAGTATCCGATGAGTGCAGATATATTAAATTGGATGGCGTTTTTTTCCAAGCTATCAATTTTGTGTGAGAGCCACATTAAAGGATGGAGATAGAAGGTGAGTTCGGAAGAATTGTATATGAATTATAGTATTGTATACCAGGAACAATCATTGAGGGTCGATAAAACTCACTGTTCTAAGAGCGATTCCTGCTATGCGGTTGTTCATCGATTTTTTAGGTGTTTCTGTGTTTATTTTATATGGAAATCCTCATGATGCACGGAGGTAGAGAGTAAGTGTGTTTAGACGAAATGTTGAGCAGCAAATATTATTGGAGATCAATCATACATTTCACCAGTCTAGAGGTAAAATATGGGATTACATGAGCGTACAAATATATGAAAATTGACAAATACCCACACAGCTACTCAGAAATCACTCCTGAAGGGGTTAACTACATGATCAACCCGCACTTAGTTATTGTTTTGAACATTTCCTTCATACATACTTAACCTCCATCAACATTCCTTAAGGGTCACCCATACAAAATGACTTAAAAATACACGAAAATCGATAAATAGTCCGAGAAATCACCTCTGGTGCGGTGAAATGTATGATTGCCTTTCTTAATTTTTCCTTTTCAATATTTTCTCGGAATATTTCTGAACGGGAATCGTCTGTAAAATGACAGAAAAGCTCCAAACTACGTTGAAATTTGAATGAGAAACTTCATATCAAGTTTAAACTTAGTTTAAATGACAAATAGAGTTAAACTCGCACAGGCACTCGGCGCTCCCCTACAAAATTATTGTTCAATTCAGAAATTTCTTGGGTAATTTTTCGGGAAGAAGTGCTTGAAGTAATTCTAATTTTATGTTTTCCACTAAGCCGCACTGTTTGTACATATTATAAATTAAGATATATTTTATTGTGTAATCTGAAAAAGTGTCTTTTAAATTTTCAACGAACAAATGCTCAAGAAAATTATTGATAATCAAACCATTTTCTGTTTAAAATCTATTACAAAATATATAAATATAGCAAAGTGATTGGGATGAAACCATGTCAATTCTCAATTCAATATCATTTTATTGCCAAATAAATCTATGCTATTAGTCAAGTCCAAAAATGAGTAAAAAAATAAAATAAAATGTGAAATGAACTAATTAATTCGAAGTACTCAAAACCGCATAAGAGGAATAGTGCTGCTTACCCATCTTCTAACTATATTTTTACTAACTACTTATTACAATCTATAGACTTTGTAATCTAAGCACCATAACCACAGCATCATTTCTAAACATTTTAGTTTTATTATCACTTAATTGGCTTTGAAGTATTTCACACATAGTTGTCGCTGCTACTGTTGGTATTTTCGTGGTCAACGTCGCCTGTCGACATCACTATCATCAACATCATCATCAGCATCATCATCGTTGTTATCATTATTATCATTGCTATGGCATTGGCAGCATTGTTTTGGTTTTTATACTTATTGATTGATGGCGATAATGTTCATCATTAAATCGGTAGGATACCAGTTAATGAGAAGAGTGGGAAATTATTCTTTTGCAAACATATTTCAATTGCAGGAAACATTATTATTACGTCTATACACACTTTCATGGGAGGTACGTAAGCGATTACGATCTCATAAATCTGCTGATGCCGTTGGCTGCTATTGATGGTCGACAAATGACTATGGTTGTGTTACAAACATATTTACTACATTAGGTTTTTATTCCACAGACATATACATAAACATGTATGTACATATTTTGCGGTTTATGTGATGATGGTAAATCGATACTAAAACATGTAAAATAATACTTGTATACTTACTAATGGCGTAGCGTGATATTGTGGTTTCATGAAAAAAATAAATTAAAAAACGTATTGTACATATTTTTAGGCGAAAACAAATTTTTTCATTAGTATAAAAGAAGGCCATACATATTAATATCTTTAGAATTTTAATTTATGCAAAAAAAAAAGTGAAAACTATGCAGGTTCTTACGAAAAAGGGGAGGAAGTTTTCGAGATATTTTTCCTTTGGAGATTTATACGAATAATTCATTTGATATGAAATTGACTCTACTGTAATGAATTTCAATAAATTCAAGGAAATTAGGAAAACGTAATTGATATACTTTATTTATCTGGAATAAATATTTAGATACTTATATAAGCCAGTTCCGAACGGCAGAACCCCTGTGACATCACTTTAACTTAGTTTTGCCACAGAGCTCTTTTAAGACGCATTTTTGGCAAATTGTTATTGCCGGAAAAATTGCCAACGTTCGTAAGAAAAATCTTTTCGATATTAAATTTAGTTATGCTTCAGACGGGGATTGAACCCACGACCTACAGATCAGAAGGTCAACGCACTAACCCCTGAGATACGGTACCCACATTTCCAATGGCTGTAAGTGCAACTTTTTTGAGAAAGTCTTTAAGACACAGTGCTTTAATGAAGGTTTTATAATTTGTGGTTTATTTCTATGCAGATAACGTTTTAGTTATTGTTGTTATGTAATACGTCTAATACGTCGACAAAGTTTTGAGTGTTGACTCAGGCAATTTTAGCTGTTTACTCCAACTATTTTTATCACTTAAAGGAAACTCCAGAGTTATAGACATATATATATATATATATCTATATATATATATCTATATATATATATATATATATATATATATATATATA
This sequence comes from Megamerina dolium, assembly GCA_963854835.1. Classification (NCBI taxonomy): domain Eukaryota; kingdom Metazoa; phylum Arthropoda; class Insecta; order Diptera; family Megamerinidae; genus Megamerina; species Megamerina dolium. Next base: position 29,609,317 of record OY978529.1, on the reverse strand, counting down.
TATATATATATATATATATATATATATATATATATATATATATATATATATATATAACTTAACAAACTTAAAATTGAGATATTTTGACAAAATTTGGCATTCACCATCTAAGATCTAAGCTTACAAGTGCTATATCAAATGTTCGTGATCGTTCAATTTTCACACTCACACTGAGCATTCGAAGAGACCAAATTTGGAGGTGTTTCATATTTGAAATTATTATAACTCACTAAATACTCTATGTAGCATAAATTTTAAATTGGATTTTTAAATTGTTTAAATAGTCATAACTACAAATATTTGGCATTATTTTACACCATTATTTCAAAAGTAGACTAGTAATATAGAATGAAATATTTTTGCCAAACTTAGCAAACTTAACCTATAGTTCCCATACAAAATCATCCCAAATTTTTACTTAATAAATTGTGGATGCTAAAATATTTCTAATGAAAATCGAGATACAAATTCATAATTAAATTATACCTAATATAATTATCTAATTATATTTTAATAGCCATATTAAATATATATACCAATGGACACGTCTGCAGCTTCCTTTTACTTTTTAATTGTATTTTTCAACACTTACATATATTTACTCCATATGGTTAGACTAAAGCCATCAAAGTAGTTTGTAGGGAATATCTTTTCCTTCTAAATATCCATCTACACGAACTACACCCTCCCACGGTTTCTTTCAAACAAACAAACAAACAAACAAAAAGTAGAAAAAGCAGTCGCATAACAAATTCCAAAATGGAAAACAAAAAATCTCCTTACAGTCGGCTGGGGCCGACCAAATTATACTCTGCATATGCAGATATATATAAAAAAAGTTTACTCGAATATCCATCTTTTTCCTTTATTTCCACTTTTTGAAAAACAATCTTTGCATATACTACTAATTTACACCCGAAATCTGGTTGACTTTGACGAAGTACTTTGTATGTTATGAGGGTTGTAAAAGGGTCAATTTAAAGGATTTTAAGATAATTCCGAAGCTTAGTATGGGAGCCCCAATAAGAAATGGGCGTGGTACGCTCATTTTTTGCCAGATTATTTCCGACTACCATATTAACCTAAGTGTTAATTATGATTGTTCTAGACAGAAGATTCCCGAAGTTACGGCAGTTTCAATTTAAAAGAATTTCAGTCATTTTGTATGGGGGCTACTATAAACAGTGGGCGTGGCGAGTCCATTTCCTGTGAGTCTAGTTTCTCTAAAAATACTAATCCATACCTTAAATCTTGTTGTTCTACGCTAAATGGTTTGTAAGTTATGGAGCTTAAAAGTTTTAGTTTAATTTCCTCGACTTTGTATGGGAGACCCATGAAGGAGTGGGCGTGGCACACTGATTTTCTGCCATATTATTTCTCACTATAAAAAGTAAGCGTGGCTGGCCTATTTCTGGCAAGGTTATGTAGTAGTATAATGTGACTCTATGTGCCAAATATTGTTGTCCCAGGTGGTATATTAAGTGAGTTATAGCAAGTTAAAGATTTTGAAAATTCCGAGGTTAGTAGCTTTGAATGCTTGGTGTGGGCGTGGCTATTGACCGATCATGCCCAATATCAATCCACTCCGTACCCTTGGATCATAGGTTACTTGTGCCAAATTTCGTCGAAATAGCTCAATATTTACTAAAGTTATCGTGCGAACCAGCCAGGTGACAGACAGACGGACGGACGAACTGACGGACATCGTTAAATCGAAAATTTAAGCGACGCTGATCACGAATATATATCTATATCTATATTTCCGGAGATTCCTTCAAATGGTCACAAACATCTGACCGAAATGAATATACCTTGCATATTGCATTATGCAGGGTATAAAAATGCCACAAAAATCATTAAGCCTGTTGCTAAGTTCTTACATACAACTATAAGTATGAGATTTGAAGATTGCAAAGATTGTGAAATGCGAAAGTAAGAAAAGCAAAAAGCAATAACAGATCCGTAGAAAAAAGATGAGATTGAAGTGAGCAAATTTTTGCTTCTCACAATCTCACATTTACGAATTCTGCTTGAGGTGGGGTTGAAAGATGAAATTACTTTTTCTTAATTTTTCAAGTGGAATTTTCGTTTTTTCTATTTATTTGCTTGCTTTATTTCTTTCTCTATTTGAATGTGGCCTATTTAGTGCTCGACCATACACACATAAATACAATACATAGAGGATATAGTGTAGTTCAGAAATTCGAGGTAAATAGGAAGAAATCGTAGAATAAAATGTACATACATATAAGAAGACAAAGTATCTAGCCAGAGAGAGAGAGAGCGCGAGAGAGAGGGTGAGAGAGGGAGCACAACAACAACAACAACAGAAACAACAAAATACATTTTTATTCAATGCTGTATGCGCGCCATAATTCATTCAAGTACTGTCAAGCACGAAAAGTAAGATAAATGCTGGGACACAACAATAAGTACCATCTACCCACATTCGCATATACTATCTACTTATGAGTATATACGAGTGTGTATTTTAGTGTATAAAAGACGCACAAAGAAGGTAAGAAGCAGATGATAGACATTGGAAAGAATGCACTGAAGTGTTTTTGTATGTAAGTTAATAAGTATATACATATATTGTTGATTTTGACGACGCCAACAAATTTCGTTGCGTCGCTTAGCGAACTAGGACAAGTGTTGGTTGTATTTTGTGGGTTGAGTGTAAAATCGTATGGTGGGGTTGTACGGTCTTCTCAGCAGTTTTTGTAGATTCGTTTATGTGTCCGTTTGTTCGTCCGTCAGTCAGCCGACGTTAGTTAGACATTGATTTTGTGTCACTTTGTATGCGCTTATGCTTGTTTTTTCTCATATTTTGTATGTGATTCTTTGTTTTTTATTGTATAGCATGCTTTTAGGCGTATTAAAAATAAGTTAAGTTGGGTCCTAATGTTTATGCTTCCTTGTTGGGCACTGGGCACTGATAAAAGAAGAGAATGTTGGCTTGGGGAAAAAGTATTAAACTCGAGTGAGGAAAATAATTATTTTAGAAATATAAGATCAATGTACAGTAAGTATAGCTTATATGAAAATATAAGGGTGCCGTAGCTCAGTGGTTAGTGTGCTTGCCTTCTGATCTGTAGGTCGTGGTTCAATACCCGGCTGATGCATAAAAAATTTAATATCGAAAAGATTTTTATTTCGAACGGTACCCACCTGTCGGCAAGCAATTGGCAATTCTTCCGACAGTAACAACTTGCCATGAAAAAGCTTCTAAAAAGAACTCTGTGACAAAGCTCAGAAAAAGTGATGTCACAAGTGTTCTGCCGTTCGGAATCGGCTAAAATAAGTAGGTCCATTCTAATACTGTCCAAAATTTTAAGACGCACAACAGTAATGGAAGAGAAGCTCGGCCAATGAGCCATTTGGGGCTTTAAGTGCCACATAATTATTTTTTTTTATATGAAAATAATACGTAAAATAAACATATATCACGATTTATGGCTTTATGAAGTTGTTATTAAATTCAATATTTGTCATTTGCTTTGAATAGTTTTTGTCATTTTGTTGATGAAACGATTATTTTATACTTTAAAATTGTCTCAGTTTTTTATACCTTGCGCTCAAAGGGTCGAGTATTTACAGAGTTCGTAGTTTTGTTTGTAAACCCATAAGAATAGGAAACATATATGGAAGAGTATATATATTATTGATCAGAATCATGATCGGAGTCGATTTAGCCATAACTGTCTCTCTGTCTGTCCACTTGTCTGCCTGTCAGTCCGCATGTTCGTAACTTAGCTGCCATAATTATATACCTACTGAGCTGAAGGTTGTTACAATAGATCACTTTTACAGACGAAGGAATAAGTTCATTACTGAACAAAATCACATAAAAACCATTAGTACCTGCCATAGAAACGTATGTTCTTTTATGTGTTTTTTAATATTTTGTCCATGTAAATGGTACAAACTTGGTATAAAATGGTATTTCTACCACAGAACTAAGATCTTCAAAAATAGCTGTAATCCAAAAAAACTACACCTACCTCCCATACAAAAGTATTTATTTGAATGTGTCTTTTCACATATTTAATTATTAAGCTAAAACTCAGCACATATAAAGCTATAAAGCTATCGAAATTTAGTGAGTAAAGTAAATCTAATCACAGAACTGCTTTATTAGAAAATGAGCATAATCGGATGAAAATCACCCCTACCTTCCATAAAAAAGTATGTTCTTAAATGTATGTTTTCATTCTTTTCGCGCAAAAATATGAAACTATTAAGCTGAAACTCAGTACACATTCTTACAATTAACTGAATTCGTTAAAAACTTCGTCTGCCTTCCATACAAACTTATGCTTCCTTATGCATGATCTGATACTTTACGTACGAAAATATAACGTTATGCAGCTGGCATTGATCTGCGATGTCATATTTGGCTACTGAACTCAGAAACTCAAAGTTGACAGCCCTTAGAGTAGTCAGCCATTGCACTCAAAGTCCCATTCCAATTGAAGTCAATACATAGGCCACTGAAATAGCGGTCTTTATTTGGTATTTAATTACTTCGAATAAATTAAAATCTTTGCCAATTACATGCCAGCCTTGCCTATATTTTTCAAAGAGATTTATATCTTTAATAATGAAATGATAATTTTTCCTATGCAAAAATAGTTTACACTTTGGTCAGATCAATTTTTTCTTGGAGAAATCTAAGATACGTGTTATTATTAGGTAAATTTCACTTATACTAACTACTCTAAAAGGTTTTTCGACCAATATTTTCTCAATCACATGCTGGAAAAAGTTCCAATACTTTTCTCCAAACCCATTATATATAGCGCAAACTGTTTTGTTTATTGCGCTTACTCGCAACTATGTAAAAATTTTAATAAATAACAACATTTTTGCTGTCACTTTTATTCTTTCGCTTCTCACCTTCTGTGGATTTCCTTCATTCTTTTTTCTACCATATGCATACTCATTTATATATTTTACACTTGCTTATCATATCTACCGTTTGTGCCCGCCTACAGGGAATGAAGAAAGCTTCAGCAATGCAGAGGTCGCTACTATACGAGTATATCTACTATACGCATCTGTTTTGAAAAGTAATTGTAATGTTTTATTGTAGTTTTGTTTTTGCATTGCAAAATGCCTTTTACATCAGGTGTTGGACATTAATTTTTCTGATTTTGATATAAAAATTGTTTGCTTCTTTTTCTTTTCCTTTTTGATCTTAGTAATTTTTCATGCATGACAGCTACAATTTATATTATATTTCATTTCATTTACTTCAATATATACATATGTTAGTACTATTGTAATAAGTATTATTAATGTGTGTATTGAGGCAACGAAAAAGCGTGACTGTGAGAATATTGAACGACAGGAGAATAAATTGAATATTGCTTTTTATACTTAATGCAAAGGAGGTTCCTCCGTCCTCTGATAAGTACGTTGACTTAACAAAAAGATGTTCATGGAAAAAAATGTAGTATATTTTTAAGAGTCATAAAAATAAAACGACTTAATAAATCGTTAGGAAAATAGTCAAGTGCTTTTTTCTTTTGCATATTTTCAAAATTTGAACACTGCCAAAACTCTCAAATGAGATGCGTTGGATGCGTTGAAAAAATGTTTATGCATATATGTGTTCGTTCATAACATACACAATAATGATAAGCATATAAATATATATTGCGAACACTAAAATGCTGCTACTTTTTTTTATTACTGTTTTCTTATTAATTTTTTGTTTGTATTACAAGAAACGCTTGCGACTTTTGCTCTCCCACAACACAATTGTGAGCAATGGGAAGAGAATAATGCGAATTAATATCTTCATCTGAAATTCTTTCAATAAGCAAAGGAAAATATTCTATGAAATCTATCAATAAAATGTGAAATCAAATATGAAATATATTTTATAGCTATATTTCTTTTAATATAACGAATTGGCGGGAGAAATATAAGATTTCTAAAATGCTGCTAAACACAGAAATCTGAAGACATCATTTAACGAGACTTTTGCAAATAACTAAATTCAAGAATTTAGCGCATACATTTAGGCGACATTCATAAAAATATGTACAGTTCATTTGTTCACTTGTTCAAATATAAAGCTATCAAGCTGATACATGGTACATATAATTTAATTTCCCTATAAATTGAAAATTTAGAAAATCGTCGGATTCGAATGATATCCACGCCTATCTCTCATACAAATCTATATTTTCAGTTGCGCTTTGCGCGTGAACATATCAAGTTATAGGACTGAAACTTGGTGCACACGAGTATTTTTATTAACGTACCAGTATGTTTTAACATGAGCATTATCGGGTGAAATTCACTGATATTTCTAGTAGAAAAGTAACTTTTAATATTTGGTATTTCTATAGATAAGCTTTCAACATTTGTTTTCACCGACAATTGGAGTTGTCGGTGTTGTTACATTTGATTATGTAATACCATGTTTAATGTGTCTTTAGTACTAATATATAATTTAATACTAAAATACAAACGTAATAGTACCACCATACAGGAAGTAATCAAGTTAATTTACCATAAACCAACATCTAAATTCGATTATTTTATATAGTGCATTTGTTTTTGTTGTTGCACAAAATATCGAAATATTTGTTGCGAACACGCAATAATGATGTTGATGTAATATTAAAGGTATTTACATCGACATCAACTCCTTCGCTTTGTTATTATTATTAATGGTAGGTGGACTGAGAGCCAGTCATAATACCAAATATTTATGTGTGTGTGTGTGTGTGTGTGTGATCAAAATTTCACTACGATTCCCAAGATAGAGTTTATATTATAATTGTTTTGCGTTTTTCTATGCTTAGCACTAAATGGCCATTATAATATAACATTCACGCATAAAATTATAAATATGTAGTACATTATGTATATAAGTAGCCATGTATTCGATAATACAACTACCGCTCATATTATTATGGCAACTACTCGTATAAGTGTTTCAAAGCCATTGTCAATTGTTATAGAGTCAAGTACGAGCATAGCTCTCATCATATCAAGTCGTACTCGTGCTCGTACTCGTATGCTTCTAAATATTATACACAAGTGTATAATTGCATAGAATGCAGTTTATGATGCTTATAAAATTATCATAACAATAGAGTAGAACAGAAAATAACATTTACATGCAAATATTTTCATGTACAAGCCAATTTCATCATAAAATTTAAACAAATTTTTCAAACAAGTATACATAAAGGGTTTTCCATTAGGGACATAACAATTTCGTATCTTTATATGAACGCACAATTAAACTTTTTGAATCAACTGTCAATGGTAAAGTTCACGAACCACCAACGTTTGGAAATTATTAAAAATTACTACCGAAATTCTGAGTCGGTGGTCGCAACTTTAAGAGCGAAAAATCATCTTCAGCGATGAAGCTCATTTCTGGCTCAATGGATTTGTCAATAAGCAAAATATGCGTTATTGGTCAGCAACGAACCCAGAAGTGCTTCTCGAGACACCGTTGCACCCATAAAAAGTTACTGTTTGGTGCGGTTTTCATGCCGGAGATGTGATTGAACCGTATTTCTTCGTGGATGAAAACGACCGTCATGTTACCGTCAATGGCGACCACTATCGTGCTATGTTGGAAGATTACTTGTGGCCAGAATTGGATTAAATTGACATCAGCGATATGTGGTTTCAACAAGACGGTGCCACTAGCCACACAGCACACGTCACAATCGATTTATTGCAAGGCAAATTCGGTAAACGTGTTATCTCGAGAAATGGTCCGGTCAAATGGTCGCCTCGTTCATGTGATCTAACACCATTGGATTTCTTTTTATGGGGCTTTATCAAGTCACTGGTCTATGCCAACAAGCCAGCAACTTTAGACGAGCTCAAAGACATAATCCAACGCGAAATTGCCAACGTTCCGGTCGAAATGTGTGCTAGAGTGGTGAAAATTTGGGTCCAAAGAATCGACCGCTGTAAACGGGCTCGTGGTGGTCAATTGACCGAAATCGAATTTCATTCATAAAACGTAATGCTTGCAATATATCCACAATAAATTTAAACTCAATACCTCAAATATTTCTGTGTTTTATTAATAGATAAAATTGTTATGTCCCTAATGGAAAACCCTTTACTTAAGTGCATATAGTTACATATAATGGATGTAGAGAAATGTATATTAAATTTTGGGAGGAATACAAATTTTTATAATGCATAAAATTATGCTTAATACTGATATAGTTTCGAAAGAGTCATGGAAATAATAAATACGCATTTACGAGATAAGCATGAAAATTTGTTGTTGTCTAGTTTCAGCATACAAAATGCATACGTATACAAAGAATGCAAATCCGACAAATAAACTAGGACGATTTTTATAGAATACATAAAAAAATAATTTCAGGTGTCGACCATAAGTTGAAAAATTTAGTTCCGGAAAGTTTCAAGGCTGTATTTGGGATCTAAATAATTTCAGTTCTAAGTGCTCATCTCTTGGAGGAAAAATTTATATAACTGTACTCTAAAATCGTTGTTCTTTCTGACCTCAAACAATTTTTAAATACCAAAAAATTATGTTTTTTTGAAGTTAGAAAGAAACCTAAGGTTGAAACTCCATTTACAATAACGCGTAATCTGAGGCGAGATTCGTATTTGAATTCGAAGTTGAGAACACTCGCATGAACACTCATTTACAATAGCGCGAGGATTTGTGATCATAATTTGAAGATTTTTTATATAATATTTTTAGAAGTTTAATATGATTTCAAACAGTTTTGAATTTGAATTTTCAGTTTTAAACAAACGTCACTTATCTTTGAATACAACAAGTGAAATAGCTGTGATAACAATTCGAGATTTTTTCATAATTTCAAAATTGAGTGCGACTCTCGGTGCGAGTCTCGGCTCATTGTATACAGAGAGGTGCAAGTAAATAGCATAGAAATTCTTTTGACAGTTTCTGCGCTCTCGTTTTCGAACATCGTCTATCAAAAATGCGTAAATCCAAAATTAATCGAATGTGACTACTCTAGCCCTTCAGATGCCCTACTTTTTTGGAATTGTCAGATTTTCGCCAACTTTCTCAGGTTTCCGTTTAAGCTCAAATAACCTGCTAAAATAGTCAAAATCGAATTGCATGGAGGTTTAAATGAAATTTTGTATATTACATACATACCTTACTCCAATACAAAAAACTACAAATAATTGCAAATTGTGTTCTCTAATTTTTTGTTCACTTTAGATCGATTCGAAAAGCGCCAATGATTATAAGTTATATTACGAAGTTGGATGCTTTCGAACTCAGAGCTCTTTTTATTTATACAGTTACTTTGAAAAAAGCAAATGTAATTATTCACCAGACAGGCTGTTTTCTTAATTGTGTTTAGTGTGGTGAATAAATCTCTTACGTTTGTAATTCTCATGGAGCTCATCGAAAATTATGATTTATTAATCAGCACCACCATCAACACTTACTTACTTCATAGACATTTTCTTTTCAATATTTTAATAGTAAAAGCAAATGTTATTTTTGCAATTCTACTTAAATGATTTAGGTTGTTCTTTTTTTCTATAACAAGAAACTAATCTATCTCTAGCTTTTCTCCAAAATGTTTATAAACACTTTTCGCTGAAACTTTATTCCACCTGTAGTATTTCACTTATAAGATACATAATATTATAAAATGGAGAAATAAATTATTTCGTTTATATTTCTTCTCATTAACCCCATGTGAAAACCTTTTTTTTTTGTTCTCTCCAAGGTAGCTAGCTAGTTATGGTAGTATATGAATTCTATGGCTTAAATAAAACGAATTTAAATTGACCTTCTATTTCGTTTCCTTTTTCTATTTTCATTGAACTTCTATCTACAACAAAAAAGGTTCCTAAAAAGCGGTGTAGGTCTGTTCTATATACACTTTTTGTTCCTTTGTTGTGTTTTATTTAGTTTTGACTTTATCGTTTCTTTTCTTGGTATAAATAAGTTGTTCAATTTTAACACTATAAATGTGCTAAAGGTTAATACATCTTTGCAAGTTGACTTTGTGTTTTATTTATAATGTACCAACTTTCTGCTGATTTTGTTGCGTCGTTTTTGCGAGGATCTATAATAGACCACCATCATGTTCATTTGTAATCAATATATTTTAATGAAATTACTTGATACATTAACAAGAAAATAGTTATGCTTAATTGCATATCACTGTTGCATTGAATTCTGAATTCTAAGCCTAAAAGTATGCTAAGTATTATGGCGTAAACAATAAATCGAAAAACTTGGCTTCTACTTAAATGATTTGTTATTTTCAATTTATGTATTTTCTGTCGCACACAATATTCTTACTCTTCGGTCTATTATTATGAATATATCGATGTATTTGGCTTTGGTTGTCGTCCTTGTATTTCTTGATTGTCTTCTATCTATTTGTATAGTGTGTATGCATGTGTACATTTTCATCAGTCAACAACATCAGCAGCAGCAGCAGCACTCTAATATTCTCACAAATGCAAGCAGTCACTTGAAACTTATTTAAACTATTATTCTCAATTTCCCTAGAGTCTATGCATATACATATGTACTTACGTTCATATTCGTATTCACGTAGTGACTTAGATAAAGTGGATCCACCCCATCAGAGAAAGGGGAAACAAATTTGTTTACATTCCATACTGTTATTGGCAATTGAATGCGAAACCCAAGTATGTATGGATGAGTATTGTATGAGTATACAGTATCCTATACCTTTCACAATAGAAGGTGATAGTGAAGATGAAAGCTCTATCTTTCAAAATACATATTCTACTCAATTTTGTGAGCACAAGAAAAGTTATATTTCAAAATAGAATCATTCTGTATTGTATATGAGTACCTATGCAATATATTCCAATGTCAAAGTGAGAAGAATAAGACGGTATTTACAGAAATTTCCGGATTTTAACTAATTATCATCACAATTTTTAATTTGAAATAATTTGATATACTTGGATGTGAAAAATATAGAAGATATGATTTGGTTTCGAGCAAAATTTTCTACGTCAGGAAATATTGATAAGCTGATGCTTTGTTTTTTGATTTCTTTGAGATGTACTATTTTTTGTGAGTGGTCTTAAACCAATTGAATTCAGGTAAGCAAAGTAACCGACACTTACTTCATCCACTTTTCAGCGGATGGCTTAACAACATTTCACGGTAAGCGCATATGAGAATGCCTACCACTAGAATGATGCTCCTATTAAAAGTGGTTAAGTTGTGTTTCAGGCATCCACCAGGTACATTTTTTCGCTAGAGAACTACATTTATCCTTTGCTCAGACATCCCATATTGCTTTCACTTGTATTTTAATATGGAGGAAGTCCAGAAGTGTTGCCTAAAGGCTGACTGATATAACTGACTTTTATATTTATGATTACAAAAGCTCTAACAGTCTAGTTGGTATTGCAACGATGATACCAAGTATTATTTCATTTTTCATTACAGCGAGCATTGGGATGGTCTTTTTAGCATAAATTTTCATAAAAGTGGCCGACACTTCGGGATTTGTGGTTACAATCAGGTGGTGCTCAAGGCTCTAGTGAACTCTACTAGTTCTCCTAAAACGATTAGTGAGTGTAATGTAAAGTCAACAGCGGAGGGCAACGTAATAAACAGCGTCAATATAATCACATAAGGGACAGGGCAATAACGCTGGGAATAAATTGGCCGAACATTTGGCCCATGATGACTCTACTCGTTCGTCTGTAGTTCCAATATCAAATTTCGCTATCAATTCAGCGAGATATTTGCGAAGTGTCAACCATTTTGTGGGTTTCTAAGCGCAAATTATTCTGGCCAATGGATACTGATGGATGATGGCATCAACTTGGACATTCTAATTCCAATATATCCTAAATTTAATGCTGGAAGCGAAGTCGCTAGTTTCAACTAGAAGTAAATTTAATATCAGACTGTTGATAAAAAAAATGTTTGTAAAAATTGTATACTATTTTCAAGTTGGGATTTAATTTTGATTAGAAATACGCTCCAATATTTCTATTCGAAATTGTTTTTCTGAGACTCTGAATACTGGGAGGGCATCTTGGATATAACTGGACCCTTTCTTTCAATCTATATAATCCGGTTTTACTTCATAGTTAGAGTTGATCTTATTAATTTATGACTCCTTTAAGAAAATTAGGAAAAACTAGAAAATTTCGCATCAAGAAGCACTAAATATTTCAAAATTCATTTCAAATACATACTCAACAAGAATTACTTTCAAAATTCAACCAACACAACATGAGTCATTCCATCAAAAACCTTTTAAAACTAATTTACTTGCATATTCATTTGTTTCTCAAAATAGAATAATATTACTCACTGGGGACTTATGAAAATTATGTGCCAATTTTCCATCACAAAATCAGACTTTTCGCAAGAAGATGTGAATTCGTATGAGTACGAGAATTTTATGTTCGAAATATTGTCGCTGTATTTCATATAAAGTATGTATATCATTTAGTGATTGAGTAGCAACAAAGTGGGTAAATACATTTACCATTCGAGCATAGTGCACATCGTTTTTTACTCAATAGACAAATTTATGTGTATCTAAATAAGAAAGTGGTGAAATAGTCGAAGTAAAAAAAATTCAAGGTGAAAATGAAATGCTTTTATTTTGCAATCAACAGCTGCAATATGATATTATAACGAGCTCATCATATATAGTACTTTTGAGCACACAGAATAGTGATTAACTATTGGAAAATATCATATATTTATTTTATAGTATATGGATGTTGTTTAAAAATTTTCCATCATTATAAATATTGATACAAATTATATAGTATAGTTTAAAATTAGCATATACAATATTGGTAATATACTTTACAATACATCAAATATTGTCGACAGCTTTTTTAAATATATATGCTAATGCATATTAGATTACCACTAATATATGTAAATAATACAAGAAAAAGTATATATATATATTTACATTTTAAAATTTTTTTGTGTGTATTATATGTACGTATACGGACTTGCCTATTTACTATATATTGTACACATTTCAAAAAAATCATTGAAGGTTACTCACTCACGTTTAGATTGGTCACATATTGATCATAACAAGCAGAGCTGTAAAAGAATTGAATCATTACGGAATTTACTCACCCTTAATTCATTTAAAAGCTGCATCAACGAGGCTGCACTCTTTTGCTTCGAAAATCTTAAAATTATCACACTTTCCAATTCAGTAAAGAGTGGGAGTTGAAAAATATCAATCCCATTCTTCAAAGGCTTAAAAATATGATGAATTCATTCAATATTATAACTCTTTTAAACTCTGAAATACTGGAAATATGATATTATTTATTACTATGAAAAACATAGCTGCTTTGGAACAAACCCCATGGTGTTATTATGAAGGTAGAGCAACTACAAAAAATTTCTATTGGCTGCGCGGTATTATGTGTTTCTTGTTTCCTTTTGAACTTCAGTTTTGTATTGCATATGCGACAACGTTCAAGAATTCCCCCTTTTTTCTTGTAGTAGGATGTTGAATCGAGCTGCTCATTTTATATAAAAATTAATACAAATATGATACACCCACAATATATATCAAAAAAATTTTTAGCGAACCTTTTCAATTACAGAAAAAAATATGCCATATAAAATGTCATTGCGTTTATCAAACCAAATATCGGATAGCTTTCCCATTCTTCAATGATGTGTTGACTTTGCGATGAAGAATTCTCACAATCAATTAAATTTTCACTTTCTTTTGAACACATTTTTAAATTTATCTAACAAGATTCACTTTGCAGAAATTCACGTTTGAAAAGAAATTAACGGATCATTATATATCTACGCATTATACATAAATATGCGTATATATACGTAGAATTCTTGAAGGAGGTTAAACTACCAGGAACAAACATGCTAGTCGTTACTTCTCAATTTATTAAAAAGATTACGTAAAAACAAACAAAAAATTGTAATACGAAATAAAACATTTATAAATTTTTGCATTTAATACTTTATTTATATTTAATATAAGCCAATGGCAACCCAGAAATGAAAAATCCAACAACCATACAGATATTTTGTAAACAACAAAACGGGAAGAAGAAGAAAGGCTGTCAGCTTGCTACTGAATGGATATCGCCACTCCCATTCTTTTTAGGCTGCAGCCATCTGCGGCTGCATTCATTAAAAGTCCAATTCTGTGTGAATTTTTTAGGTTTTTCAATTCATGAATTGAAAACGGATAGAACTCATTTTATCAGCCTAAAGATTTCACACACTGAATGCTAAAAAAAAAAGATTGCAGCTTTTCAAAATTTAAATAAAAGAATTAAAAGTGAAAATGAGTTCACACTTTTACAGCTTTGATAACAAGTCGCATTTTCTCTATTACGTTTTCACACTATCATCCATTATAATTGGCTGTGTAAAAAATAAAAGTAAAAATAATTTTATGTTGCATATTTTAGGGCACAACTGCGCACAGCGTAGAAATTAATGTAGCGAAATAAAAATCAACGATGTGTGAAAGGGGGGAAAATTATGAAGTAGTTTTCTATAGTTCGCAATACCTTAATAGATGAGTATGAAATGTGGCAACAAAGTGGTAAATTTTAATAAGGACATTTGTTATGTATGGTGTTTACTAACTTCACTTTGCACGTAAAATCATATTAGTATTTTTTTTATGAAATTTACGCTTGCAAATATATTTTTAAAACTGAGATAGTACTTACAGTATATTTACATATAACATATAATGTTTTATAGGGTTATGTGTATATCATATTACCGAGAAATAAATATTTACAAAATGTAGCTGATTTTATGAAAAGTCATTTGTATTGGCGGTAGCCTGACACCGCATAAAGTATATATTTTTTTTCTAATAAGGTTCTTTAATAGAGGAGACGTATCAGATAATATACAATATATTGCGGTGAACACTACAAGAAAAGTTTCTTACGATATCAATAAATTCTTTCGCAACAAAATATGTTTAGAGATATATTCGAAAAAAACTGTTTGTTGAGTTGTAGGTAGACATGATTTTCAGTTAGTACTGCCGATTTTCAAATACTTGTAATCGTCTCTTCATAAAAACAAATAGAGCTTTATAAAATCATGCGAAAAGTACAGACGAGAACATACAAGACATAGGTAGGCGTAGTTTTCATCAGATTTCGTCCATTTTTTAACTTCTTCATTTATTAGCAAATTGAATTATATGAATCTAGTTTCAGTCTGATATTTTCGTATTTCCAGCGAAAATTGTAAGAATATCTACACGAAAGCATAAGTTTTTATGATAGTTAGGTGTGGTTTTAATTGGTCAATATGATCGAATGTACCCAGTTTCAGCCAAATAACTTTATATTTTCCTACGAAAAGAATGATATTGCATGTAAAAGTATGATATTGTAAATAACACTGGAATAGTTCAAACTCAAGACGAAAGACCTATACCCATGTAGTAAAATCTCCAAAACTTTTTGCATTCTCAGGCCAAATTTCTTCTCTATGGTCATATTAAATTTGCAATTTTTGACTGCCTGCTTTTAGAATAAGTGGGAATAAGGGTTAAAATTCATATGATAGTGAAATTAGTAGTTCAGACTCATAGAGTAAAATTCCACGAGGAATAATTTTGTAGAGCATTTTCACCCACTAGCTCTCGCATAAAAGGCTTTGGACCCCTTTTTTGGATAGTGTGAATAAATTGGTATTTAGAGGGTCGCCAGAGGGACAAAATGTTCTAGAAAATTACTCGCCAGAAAATTTTACTATAGGTATTTACATATAAAACTTTATACAAAGAACGTATAAGTCCATAGAAATTAAAAAACAAGTATGCCCCCTTGAAATATGCAACTTTTTTATGCATTCTTTTCGATGGTGATGGTTCGGCGCTTGGGACATCAGTATCGCAATCTTTGCTATAATCAGAATCTGAGTTACACATGATGTCCACAAGTGACTCCACTGCTGGCTCTTCAAATTCAAATTTTGCTTTCACTATGCCTCGGGCAAACGCAAGAAATCTCTTCTAGCGACAGTTTTAATGAAGCTCTTAACAAGTCCAAGTTTAATGTGCAGTGGCGGCAGTAATATATTATCTTTTGGCTCCAAAGATTTACGAATTATGTTGGCCATTTCAAAGTTGATGTGTTCTCTTTGTTTCCAATCATGGCATGCTTACTGACATCCAGTATATCGTGTATCCCAATCGCACATAGAGCACATATACATATTTTACATAGCCACTATGAATACCGCATAACATTGTGACGACCTTTAAAGGAATGAATGTAGAGTTCAATTATTACAAATTGCAAACAAAGTTAGAGTTCAAATCTTAAGTTTAAGATAATCGAACGGATTTTTGAAGAAAATGGGCTAAGCTCATAATAAATTAATTAATTAAAATTGAAATATTCAAATTTTTTAGCTTGAAAAAAAAAACAAACATTGTAATATGTATCAATCTTAGTTTGCTAATCTACATTGAGAAATATGAGAGAATTGTTAACAAATTTCGAACAACTGATATAGAAGGTTGATATCTGAGCTCAATTGCAATGCACTATGAGTATTCTGAAATTTTATGATCTG
The DNA here is from genome assembly GCA_963854835.1 of Megamerina dolium. NCBI lineage: Eukaryota > Metazoa > Arthropoda > Insecta > Diptera > Megamerinidae > Megamerina > Megamerina dolium. The sequence goes on along the minus strand of OY978529.1, from coordinate 29,592,726 downwards.
AGTAAAAACTTTGTTATGATATAATTGAGTTTAGGGGTTGCTCATGCAGTAATTATAAAACATTAAGTTTTTTAAAAGCACTACCGTTTTTTTTTTTTTTTTTGCATCGTACAAGATTGTATGTAGTACTTATAATATATGCACAAATTTATGAACTCAATAAAAATATATTGTAAGCACTTTCTATCATTCCACCATCATATCAAACCACTACAAAGTATTCACTTCGAAGATGATCAACAAAAATTTGTGTGCTAACTACTAAAAATACTGTAAGAGTTCACATTTCACATCTCCCTAATTTTATAACTTGGAATTTCAGTCACTTATTAAGAACGTCAAATTTTCAACCCTCAAAGAAAAATATCACACCCCATTTTGAACTAACTATACACATACTTACATACTTACGTACTTACCATCATCAGTTGGTAAATCAATTAAAGCTTGCTATGCGCAGCATTAAAAACTAATTAACCTTTTCACATACACAATTTAATGCTACGTTCTTGCTATCGTACTATATACGCAAGAGTATAGTAGGTACATAGAAGGAGAATCTGAAAAAATAATTACCTTCAGCCATAACCGCACAAAAAAAAAATATATATATATATATAGCGCAACTAAATTAGCACCATGTAGAAAATATTGTAAATAGGTATAGTTTAAGTAAAATAATAATACTATATAATATAGAGTATCTATGCCGCAGCATGGCGCCATAACGTATGCTTTAACATGTGTAGGAAGTACACTATTTTGATTTAAAACCATCGTTCCTTGTACCTAATAAGAAGTATAATTTTTATAGTTTCACTATCTAGTGTATATATATATATTTTTTTTTTTGAAAACACAATAGTAGTAGCAGCAGCAGTCAGTATCGGTAAGGATTTTAAGAACATCAAACAAACAGATAAAAATAAAGTATACTTTTTTTCAGAAGAATGTCAATTATTATGCAAAACAAATTTATAGCACTTAATGGTATAAGTATTATTTAATTTTGTTGCTGATCTCTTCATCTATTCACGCTCTGTACTTTTCAAATATGTGAATATGAACGTGTGTTGTGTGTTTAAATATTGGTGCGTTTTTCATTTTCACATTTACATATGCTATTTTCACAAACAATCATATCACCATATCATTGTCGTCATGCTTTTTTTTTTGTCCACTCTACCTTACGTACATACTACCTATATATATGTCTTCATGTGTGCATGTCCATGTGCATGCTGAAAATAATTTGCTATGCTGACGTACGTACAACTGACATTCGTGCACATGAACCAGTTGGTGGCTACTTGATATTATAAATATAATAGGGCTGTTCAGAATCTTGTGCAAATGGTCTTGCATCATTGCAATTGCAAAATGGTGTAGTAAATTTTTGCTTTACACTAACAAAATATACAGTCGTGCATTTACTACACTCTTGCAACGACGCAACACCAAAAACCCGTAGGTTATGTATGCAACACTGAATTGCAAACTAACAGCTGATCAGCAACAAAATAAAAAAAAAACTGAAAATGGAAGGCGAACAAATCAAAAAAAGAATAAATGAAGAATGAAAGAATAAAGAATAATAAATAAATAAAAAATGCATCCTCATCAAATTCTAATTTAATGAAAAATGGTTATTTACTGAAATTATGAAGAGAATATTTCATACCTTCGTTGCACATAACTTCATCAGCAGCTTCGTCAATTAAAGAGTCGACTATTTGCTCCATACAGCTTTTTTTCGGCATTTCTTCTAATTTGTGCGCAATTTTAACATCAAAATAATTTGCTATTTCACCAATCAGCTGTGAATAGCTTGGCTTGCAACAAGTAATGCAAAGTAAACAAAAAAGTCGTTCACAATTGATGATGAATATTTACAATTGCACGAATTTGCAATCTTAAATGCACAAGATTCTGAATAGCCCTAATATAATATAAACTGTATGTAAACGTCAGCTATTGTAAGAGTGTTGTAACATGTGCTAAGGTGAAATGTATCAGAGAAAGAGAGAGAGAGAGAGACACGTAGTTCATGTTGATGTAAAAGTATAGCGGATAAAACAATAATCATTTTTAAACTTCAGCACATGCATACTTGTATTGACAGCTGAAATGATTTAACAATATTACCGACGACAAATATATATGTACTTGAAGTTGCCCAGTAGACAAAGCATTACGGCAAAGCCATTTACTAACAACTCTTCGATGCTTCCGATTATAATATCAGGAATTCATATTAATAAATATTGAGGCTTTTAATTGTTTGCTTCCACCTGAAGATCTATTAAAATTACTCTTTCTTTGACTCTTTCCATGATGAACTAATGAAAAGTCCATTTAATTCTAAAAAAAATTACTTTCGGTAATGTCAAAGAATATAGGACTCTCTAGAATAAATACTTTGCAAAAGTGCCTACACACAATGGTGGAAATATTTATAAACTCGAAATGATGACAAAAGTGTTGATATAATTTGACAGTAGCTGTCAACTATGCTGTTGAATTGTTATCGCAAACCTTGATTTTTATTTTTATGAACGCGCTTCAACATACATTAATGAAAAAGAAACATTCTTTTACAAATGCGGTTAAAAAACTGTTTCAATTCTGGAAACTGTTCTATAAAAATGAGTATAAATCAATGTCTCAAATATTGATTAGCATTTCTTAAAATTAGGCAACTTAATCTTCGAAAAATATGTCTCCGAAAAACCAACATTAAGTCCTGCATGAAAATATGAATTATTATTAAAAAAGCATTAAATACTGCCAATTTGTGCAGCTCACAATGTCGAAAGACTAACATTTGCCTGAAAATATTTTTTATGCCACCAAAGATTATTATTGAAAAAATTAAAATTTAAAGGATTTCTGTAAAAATGTAATAATCAAAATTGTAAATCGATATGAAATATTTCAGAACAATATTATTGGCATAATCGTTGGCTCTATACTGAAATCAGACATTGTCAGCATAGGAGCGATGCATACTTTCACATATATCAAAAAAATTCTCAATCGGAAATTTATGGAAAATAGTTAAAATCTAAAAGTGCTTGCATAATGTCTAAATGTTTGTTAAATGACTTAAGTCATGAAAAGCGTAATTTTTACAGTATGTGGGCTACTTTCGGGTGTTAAATGTGGTTTCCTATTGTACTCTCATAGACCTAAAACCTTCGCTAAACCTCTTGTAAATTCTATTCACCTTCTATGTTCTTGTAGTTCATTTTTATCATGAGTTTTTTTTTTATAAATTTCCAACCTATTATGTTTTTGAAGAAAATTTTACTATTTTTGGTCTTCTATAAAATACTGTCAAATATAATATATAAAAATACTCTGTTCATTAAACAATATTGGCTTTAAGAAAGGTCTCAAAAATTATTGAAAACATAACCGAGTTTATGCAAGTTTCCACCACTGTACAATATATTGCCTTCATGCTTAACGTCAACCTAGTGACTCCATAAATTCATGCATCTGCATATTTGTGTACATTTTTGCGTGTGTATGTGTGTGTGAGTGTGTATGAAAGTATGTTTGTATGCAACATAAACATGTACACATGTAGTTTAGGTTGTTATTGTTGGATTCCAACATTTTCCATATACCTTACTAAGTAAGTAAGTACATGCAAACGTGTATCATATGCATACATGGTATGTGGTCTGTGCGTGTTATACGATGGAAACTTACACGTAGTACATCCATATATCTATATTTGTTTTAATTAAAATATTAAAATTTAATCCATAACGCACTCACTCACACATATGTACATGTACAGAAGTACACATACATATATAAACACACACCGGTAACATTGCTTGCATAAATCCCAATTAGCGAATGTCATATAGAATAACTGACATATAGGGCGGGAGTAAAGTATGCGCGTAAAAATATACAAAACGTTTCACATGAACCTTTTCGTTTATACACGAGTATGTATGTGCTCCCATATCGCTAATACTAATTATTTATATTGAAGTTTGTAATTTAATTAATTAAAAGAGGGTGAACCTGCAATGTACAGTACAAAGAAAAAATACATAATAAGTTGATATGTGAAAAATTTGAATTTTATATGGAAAAGAGCCTCTTCAAAATGATAAGGGCAAAAATAAAAAGCTTTTAAAGAAAATTAAATAAATTTGCAATGGAAACTCTTTAAAAAATAGTAAAGTGAGTAGGTATTAAAGTAGCTCAAATTTTGGTACAATTTGGTACAAAATACAATATTCTGTATGTATGATATATGTGTGAAGATGGAGGTAAATTTTTTAAATAAAGTAAATTTCCTACCGAATGAGCTGATCGAAAACATTTCTTATTGCGAGTTATAAGGTACTTTCAAAATGTAAACCAACAAAATAGTACCATTTGCAGTTAACTAGTCAACTAAATTAATGTATATGTTCGAACTATGATCCCATCTACTGAATGTATAATACTTTACTTAAATTCCACACAAAATTATTTATTTACATTTTGTTCTCCAAAATCCACGCGATAATCGCTAACATTGTAGTCAAATCATCTATTCTTTTCTGAATCACTGTAGAATTTTATGATTTACCAATGATGATCTCCCACATGACTTTTAAAAAAGTTTCAGAGACAAAATTTAACTTGAAACCATATCGCTATGCACCAGCTGTGCCTATGCAAAAATTGCAAAAAATTTAGATCATTATTCAATTGAATGATCGAAAAGCGTTGTCGGGGCTCATTAAGGCCACCGCAGGATTGTTCGACGGTATTTGAGGAATCACAAGGAGTAGAAAAAGGCAATATGGCATCACAATGGTCCATGGTCTGGTTTACGTGTTTCTCAATGGAGAGGTCGGCCTTACCAACCTAATTTAAAACAACCATATTAAAGATAAAAATGTGTTTTTTTTATAAAATATTTAGAGAATAAGTTCAAATCACTTTAGAATATTGATTTTAAATATCACGATTAACTACCAGAGCTGTAAAAGAATTGAATTTACTCACCCTTAATTTATTTTAAAGCTGCATCAATGAGGCTGCACTCTTTTGCTTCGATTTCGTTAAAGAATGACACTCGAACCATTCATCATTCTCAAAAGCTTCAAATTATCACACTTTCCCATTCAGTAAAGAGTGGGAGTTGAAAAATATCAATCCCATTCTTCAAAGGCTTAAAAATATGATGAATTCATTCAATATTATAACTCTTTTAAACTCTGAAATACTGGAAATATGATATTATTTATTACTATGAAAAACATAGCTGCTTTGGAACAAACCCCATGGTGTTATTATGAAGGTAGAGCAACTACAAAAAATTGCTATTGGCTGCGCGGTATAATGTCAGAAACTGGCGTCTTATAGTGTCAAGCTAGTGTGTTTCTTGTTTCCTTTTCAACTTCTTATTCTTTTCACATGTGTTTGTTGTTGTTTTATTTACTTTTTCTCCTTCTTTCATGAGAACTCTCTCCAATGGCTCTACCTTGTGTTATTATACCATGACAAAACCAATCAGCTGAAGTGTGAAATTTGATGTAACTTGCACAGTACCCTGCAGTTTTGTATTGCATACGCAACAACGCACAAGAATTCCCCCTTTTTTCTTGTAGTACGATGTTGAATCGAGCTGCTCATTTTATATAAAAATTAATACAAATATGATACACCCGCAATATATATCAAAAAAATTTTTAGCGAACCTTTTCAATTACAGAAAAAATATGCCATATAAAATGTCATAGCGTTTATCAAACCAAATATCGGATAGCTTTCCCATTCTTCAATGATGTGTTGACTTTGCGATGAAGAATTCTCACAATCAATTAAATTTTCATTTTCTTTTAAACACATTTTTAAATTTATCTCACAAGATTCACTTGGAAGAAATTCACGTTTGAAAAGAAATTAACGGATCATTACATATCTACGCATTATACGTAAATATGCGTATATATACGTAGAATTCTTGAAGGAGGTAAACTACCAGGAACAAACATGCTAGTCGTTACTTCTCAATTTATTGAAAATATTACGAAAAAATGTAATACGAAATAAAACTTCTATAATTTTTGCATTTCATACTTTCTTTATATTTAATATAAGCCATTGGCAACTCAGAAATGAAAGATCCAACAACCATACAGATATTTTGTAAACAACAACATGCGAAGAAGAAGAAAGTCTGTCAGGTTGCTATTGAATGGATATCGCCACTCCCACTCTTTTTAGTCTGCAGCCATCTGCTGCTGCATTCATCAAGATTTCAATTCTGTGTGAATTCTTTAGGGTTTTCAATTCATGAATTGAAAACGAATAGAACTCATTCATTTTTATCAGTCTAAAGGCTTCACATACTGAATGCTAGAAAAAAATGATTTCAGCTTTTCAAAATTTAAATAAAAGAATTAAAAGTGAAAATGACTTCACACTTTTACAGCTCTATTAACTACACAAAATTGCTACCAAATATCATACATATATGTTGCAATGACTTTTATTAGCATTTTCTTTCTAAACGCTTACAATGGTATTCCTTTCGTATTCATCATTTTATCTAGAAAATTATGCATAAAAAAGTAAGAATTATGAAAATGAAAAAATAAAATAAAATAAATGCAACTAGAACAATATACTTACAAGTACATGATGTAGTACTTTACTTAGGTACTGTAGTAGTTAAAGCAGTGTGGTCTCTTGCAAAAACCTTATTACAACCATAAGTAGATATTAAGCGATTGCAATCAATGCAAACAAGGGCATATTATCAGCAACAACAACAACAACAACAAAGCTATCAACCACAACAGCAATAGCAGCAAAGCCAAATACTTATTAAAGGTTAAAAGAAAAGCCATGACTAAAATAAAACATGCTTGGTATGTAAACAATATTTTACTCTTCATTCTTATCATCTACCTCCTACTCTTCTTCACGTCGCTACTTCTAATCATTTTCTATTTTACACTGATTTTTATTATAACCGTTTCCATAACGTATCTACTGCTATTGGGAGTGGTTAAGTGGTGATATATGTATGTAGGTGAGATGTTGCTTCTGATGCCACTGTTATTGGCAGCTACCTACAGCTGTTGAATGGAAATTGATAGCTCAGAGTGCAAACAGTGTAAAATAATGCAGTAAAGAAAAAATTTTCCACTGAAATAAGCAAATTATCGGATTTAAGTGTAGCGAGACATAGATAGATAGATAAAGAGAGAGAGAGAGAGAAAGAGTAAAAAAATAAATACACTGAATTGAGAAAAGTATCGAATCTATATACATATATTCAGAGATATGTATATTTTTTCATATTCAATACAAATCACATAATACCTATACAATACAAATAAAGTAAAAATTTCACATTTATAAAATGCAATTGTGAAATTTACAAGTAAAGAAAAAATTGTTTTGATAAATTAAATATCGTACAATATACAGAAAATATTTTTTTTTATATGTACATTATAGGTTTCGATAAGTTCTATAATAATGGAAATGAAGAGATGTTTTTATGGTTTAACAACTTCTTCAATTTATGGATGCTTATATGTCTGCAAAGTGCCCGCTATGGCAGTTCTGACATATTCGTTCGTTGATAATTATTTTCCATGAAGGAATTTCTTGAGATGCGTGAACAATGAGAAATCGAAGGAGGCTAAATCCTGTGGATAAGGTAGCAGCGGCAACAATTTGTACTTTAATTGATTAATTTTCGCAATGGTTTTATGCCAAACATTTTTAGAATAAAGTGACTTACAATAATTCGTACTAGAAATCATTGATGTTCGCGATAGTTTGATGGAGAAATTACCTTAGTACCTTTTCTGAAATTTCCTTCATATGCCAAAAAACTGGCGCTAATACCTTTCGAGCTTATTTCTTGACCCTATTTCGCTTCGGCGTCAAAGTACTAGGATTAGTCCGAATTTTAATTTCTTGTCTAGATTCAGGATGATACTAGTGGTTGCAAATCTCATCCAAAGTGATAAAGCGATGCACAAGGTCCATCCTTTACCTTCTAAAATACTTTAAGTGTTGAAATGAAAGTAACATGTCTTTATTTCGTTGATGGAGAATTTGGTACTAATTGTGCATGCAGTGTTAGATATTGAAAATTGCACTTAAATTATTGCACATAGTGATTATTGCGGTATCGGTCAATCGACGGTCTTTTCAAACCTTATCATACATATTTTGATATGATTTCTAGCGTTGATTACTTTTTTCGACGTCATTTTCGTTATTCGTGACCAACGACTCAGTAACCCAGTTGCAAACAGTTCGGAGTAAAGACGATGAGCTCTTATACACTTTCAACAATTGTTCATGGAATTTTTGTGCTTTTATATGATTTTTTATGACTTTTGACGTTAATTTCCTTTTGAACGTAGGTACTTTACACGATTGGTTTTTAACGTGTAAATGGACATGTTTTAATCCAGTAAGACAGTTATACTCGTATAGAGCTTGGAGTGAAGGCGAAGAGCTCTCACACATTTGTTTATGATGTTTTTGTAGTTTAGAGCGTTCAAGAAATATGAATTTTGTCAAAGTATCGTATTTGATTTTCCCTGTTTCCAGTCTTTTTGTTCATATTAAAATTCAACAAAATCAAAAACGCACCAATTTTATTTCTCCTAATTTTCTATACACTATTCTATTGTGCGGGTTGTGCTGAGTACCGATTTGATGAACTCAAAAACGATAAAAATATAAAAATATGAAAATTAAAATATGGTTACTCTTGCAATAAGAAATATTTACTTTTTACAAATTTGTGTGATTAAATTTAAATTCCCTGATAAAAGAAATATATATATATATATATATATATATATATATATATATATACATATATATATACATATATATATATATATATATATATATATATATATATATATATATATATATATATATATATGAAATTATTTAGTTGAAATAATATGCACAAAATGTACAGTATACTTCAATGAATTTTAGATCAGATATAAGTATGTACGTACATATAATATAAATTTATTTCAATAGAGAAAAAATCTATTTTACGCAACAGTTAGTTTCAAACGAATGCATCAATTTACCGCAAATGTTGCAAATCAAGCAAGCCGATGATGGAGACAGCATCTCTAACATCTCCATTATTATCATTATCATCATCATCATCATCATAATCATTAGTATCAATGCAATGAAACCACATCTTTTAACCACACATGCCCGCACAACATATATGGTATATCGTGTCAGCAAGTCCTTATGTACATATTTACCATACTTCAATTCACATCACATATTGAAGAAAGTATTTTTTAAATTGCATTTTGCATGCGACACCAATTGTAATTTCATTTCCTTTCTTTGGTGTTTTTACAACAAACATAAAGAGAAGAAGCAAAAAATGTGATTTGGGAAAACAACTATAAAATCACAATGATGATGATGATGATGATGATGGAACCATGATGCTACTGGCGCCCTTTCATAGTGATGTTCTCATCACAGGTGTAAAAATGACATAAAATAGTGTTTTGAGCTTACGAATGCTGACGGTGTTGAGTATGAATATCAACAAGAAGATGGCGGCAATAGCGATGGTGGTGACATCTGAGAAACAGAGCTATTTGTTTGCATGAATAACAGTCATATGTGTGAACGTGTGTCAAATTTAGTGAAATGGAAACTCAAAGAGAAAAAGCAGTATAGAGCAAAGAGAGAATACTAAAGCAGAAAAATTATAAAGTAAAGTAGTTGCCAGTATGTTTGCAGTGGGAGTTGGATACAATCGTATGTCCATGAATATTGTACTTAAGTGTAAAAAGATAGTAAAAATCTACATTTCATATGCAATAGTCAGCATTTATGAATGTAACGTTTGCGTTATAATCATTTTACATTTTTGCTATATCTATTTTCATTTGCAATTTTTCTTTTGTTGCAAATTTCTAGATAATTTGCTGCTATTTTCTTGCACACTTTCTTGATGCAAAAAAAAAAAATTAATCACAATTAAAGAATTGGATGTTGAATATTCACATTTAATATTAAACATTTTCTTTAACATATTATTTATTGGTAGAGTCAACATGTTTTTGTATAATGGGGGAACTATGAAATTATAAATAAAAATTATGCACCAATAATAATGAAATGAATGAAATATTTTTGCTGTAAATTATAACGACTTGGAAAAGAATCCTAAAAAAAAAATAAAACAATTTTTTATTTGTTTTTGTCCAATAGCTTTATATATTCATAAACGAAATACCGCTTAGAGCAATGGCGGCTGCACGAATACTAAAACATTTGCAATAGTGCGTGTATGTCAAATGAGTACGTGCTTCTACAGTGGCTCTATAAAAACAGTGCACTGTGCACTGTGAATTGGTTAGCAAGCATCGCAGCATACTGTCGCTTACTTTTGTGTTCACTGTTTCTTTCAAATATGTGCAACAGTCTTGCTTCGTCAAAAGTTAAACAGCAACTGAGAAGCGAAAGCATAACATCGTGCTTACACATCGTTATCGCTAGTGTGAAAACACGAAGGCAAACTGTACATTGTGCAACTCTTGGTTGACTAGGGTCTAGACCATAGTTTTGTATAAGCGATAGGTGTACTTTTCACCAGTTTCATCCCATTTCTGAACTTATTCATTTAATAGACAATATGACAATAAGTAGCAGTAGTAGCACGATCACTGTAAATTTTCGAGCGTAAAGTACGAAAAAAAACAACACCAACAAAAAGATACGGAAAGGTAGACATACATATATGGATAAATCAACTGATATCGTGATTCTTATAAACTATTTTTTCATATCTGTCATAAGGAGGGCTCTTATGGATGTTACAAACGAAAACACGAAACCAAGTTACTCTGCAATCTTTGAGTGTAGGGTATACAGAAAAATACTCCCATAATACCTAAGCTGATTGACATTCTTTTTTTTCAGGCTGAGGGATATTTTCAATGGCTCGGAATAGCAAACACCCTAAAATCATTCGTATAACCAGGAAATTTATATGATTTCTAAATTTGCAATCATCATCTAAAACATCCCTAATCCTTTGTCTAGTTGAAATTAAGTAAGAAGTAATTTATTAGTATATATTTATTTTAGCTTTAGCTAAAATTTATACAAATATTTGCTGATATGCTTGTTATGCCAGCGCTCCACTCATACTAAAGAAAATATTTATTTTTCAAAACAACCTTTTATGGTGTGGACTTTTTTCCATTTACTATACGATATATTCTTTGTAACAGACATGAACATCATTATATATTATTTCTTCAAGGCATCATTTAAATCTATTGTATAATAACAGTTACAACAACAACAACAACAACAACAACAATAATAATAACATTAAAGTAATATTGCAAATTGTCAAAAAAATAGAAACTAAAATATGAAAAGAAAAAGGCTTACTTGACCTTTTACATAGCACGTTTCACAAACAATGCGTTTTAGTTTGGTAAATATAACAGCATCACGAAAAAATAAACATAAAAATATAGAAAGGAATGCCCAAATTTGAAAGACGACATAAAATTGAGAGGATGGTTTAAATGTGAATTGACATTGCAAACATAAAAAACTAACTTACACACAAGCGTCTTAAATCTAAAAATTTTTTGGGCGGTAAAATATATGCTACCCTAATAGGAGTCACTACGTACTCATACACAGAAGCAAACTATAATAAGGTACAAAAGTGGTAAGTACAAGTAATAAATACCCATAAATATATACTTACTAAACACTTTCGTTCCTATAACCTAAATACATACAAGTAGTCATAAAATGTCCGTAATCTTTCGCCATCTGTTTTCTATATTATACATAAGACATGAGACACACATACTCTACATACATGATGGTGTACTCGAGAGGCTCGAGATGTGGTAGTTAATGTGCAAGAAAAATTACCGAATATGTCATTTGTGGCATAATTTTAGGCTAAATATTACAAGAAAATTATCATGTAACAAAGGATAGCATCTCGGTACAATATTTATGTTTTTGAAGAAATACAGAGAAAAAGAGGAAGACAGACAATGTATGAAAAGGAATGAGGAGGGATATGAATGATTATATAGGTGAAGAGGTGGAGACGTTTAATGTTATTAACCATAAGATTTGCTATATGAAATTGTAGCGGCTCTTCAATTAAATTTAATGGGCAACAAACAGTAAAGTGTCATTTTATGATTATGATGTACAATTTTACACAGCTAATCTGTCTTTGGTCGACTTTATTGACAGTGGATTTTTGGTGAATATAATAGCACTTTCAAGTGTATGCTACTAAAAGAGATTGTCAACCAATTATATTTAGAATTTATGTACATAAATGCACGAATGCATGTGATGAAGAACGCAATAAGAAATATCAGCGTGAATTCGAATAATTTGTAATACGATAATAGCAATGAACTTTACTCTTATTGCTAATGAAATCAAATGATAAATGTGCATATTTTCACATTTACTAAGTTTTCGCCCGCAATACAATACAATTTGACTACTTCCCATACAAAATGATGTTGTTGAATATGTTTTTTCACACCTTACACCCGAAAATATTAAGCTATCGAGCTAAAAATTGGCATATAAAGCCACACAATGAGTGCATACAAAAATCGCCGGAAATCGCATAAAATCACGCCCATCTCCCATACAAAAGTATGTAGTCTCTTTTTACACTTTTCGTACGAGAATATTAAATTATCGATCACACCTACTTCCCATACGAAAGTTAATTTTTAAATGAAAGTTTAAATACATTTCACATGAAAATGTATAATTATCAAGATACAATGAAATTTACTACATAATAGACATATTTGAAAATAGGCTGAATTGGATAAAAACCACACATACCTCCCATATAAACTTCTGCTCCCGTGTTTATGATTTCTCATTTTCTGAACGAAAATATAAAGTTATCAAACAGAAACTCAGCACATACAATTATATTTACTAAATAATATACATATTAAAAAATTAGTTGAAACGGATAAAAACTACATCTGTTTCCCATACAAAATTATACTTCCGGGTGTAAGTTTTTACACTTTGTGTACTAAAATATAAAGTTAGCCAAATGAAACTCGCATTATTTTTGCTAATGAATGAACATATTTCAAAAAATGGGTGAAATCTGATGAAAACTACACATAGCTCTCATATAAAGGGACTTTTTGCAGAATTTGAACACAAAAATATGAAGCTATAGGAGTAAAGCTAGGCGAAACAATTGTCAACATGTGAGAATGTGTAAAAATCAGTGCTATCGCATGATAACCGCTTCTGTAAACGTAAAATTTCTTTAATTCGCAAATATGTATGACTTACTGTCATGATGTAGTGTATCTAAGTTTCGGTATTACCGAATTTATGCTTACTTAATATTTTTCTATTACTTTGTATGATCTAATTCGTGCGGAAGGAGTAACTGAGGTAAGACTGCTCATGGCTTTAGCTTACTTACGAGTTTGCATTCGCAACCGTATGAATTTATAAAAGCTTTTCACTCTTTCCACTCAAAAGGTTCAAAAATAATACAATAAAGTAGCAAAAAGGTAATAACTTTTTCAAGTATTGCAGTAGCGGCATACAATTATATATATCTTTTTGAATAGACATAAGCAATGTGTCCACCCATATCTTATTACTCCTACTGCAGATGTATGTAAGAAGATGAAATGTGTGCAAAAGTTTATTGTTATTGTTTTCACTCTACCCAATACCCACCTACTCAATATCTATTCATGTATTGTATAAAAATAAAAAGATCATAAAAAGTGTACATCTAAAATGAATAGTTTAAAGAATCTAACTGAAAGCGGGATCATCCAAAGATTAGTCTTTAAGAAACCCAAATCGGTGAAAGTGAATGTTACTCAATAAATATTCATCAATTTTGATGTACTACAAAATTGAGTAGGTACTTTCAAGGGCTCAACTAAAAATGCGACCATTCAAATATTGTATTAGCCTTTGAGCACTCCAGATGGAAATTCGCCAATCTTATTGCATTGAAAACTGAATTGTTTCTTTTTAATTTTGTTATTTTGTGATCAAGATTGAAAGATATAAAAAAATTCATAACTAAAACCTCATTTACGACTTCGTGAAGAGCAATCGTTTTTGATAAAAAATAAAACAATTACATTTTTCTAAAAACAAATAAAAAACTCACTAATTGTTCCATATAGAGGGATCCAAAGGCACTCTTTTTAAAAGATATCCTCATTTTTTACTGTGATTCATAGTCCACCATATACAAACATTTACTCACACACCCACACATACAAATTCATACTCAAACACGAACATATCTTTACAATACTCGTAAAATGCTTGGAACTTAAAAATTTATTATTGTTCATACTAAAATCAACAATAAAAATTAAGTTGTTGACTAGGTTAAGTGTCTGTGTGCGATTGTGTGTAGCTATAGAATAGAAAGTTTGTGTGTGAGAGAGAGAGAGAGGGGATTTTGCTTTAGTCAGAGTAAAAGTATTTTGCTCGCAAACATTACTATTATGTTTATTATAAACTATATTTTTGTTTGTATTATACTTTACTGTTTGTCCTCTTATTATATCATGTTTTTTAAAATTTGCTTTTAAGTAGGAGCAGTGACAATAGAAATAGTTTTTGTTTTGTTTTATTTGCACATGACTATGCAGTATTTTATGAAATTACGAGTATTAGAGCTTTGGTTTAGCTTTGCGGTAGTATAGTAAGTACTGCATACAAATACTTACTTACATGTGTAGTTCTCTGATTATAATTAGATGATTTTATTAAGTAATCATACAAATATAACTGCAAACTCGTGTATAATAAATTATAAAATTATTTTAATTACCATGCCTACAAATGGTATCCAATCCTAAAAACCAAAACCTGTGCTTGACATACGCTTTGTAATAGTTATCACTTAGTAGGTAATTAAATATCGAAACCAAGCTCTGATTCTAAACTTTATGAATGATGGATTCAATCTGCAAATATTTTTCTTTCGCAATATTGAGTCAAGTTATATTTATAAAAATGAGTATCTTCAATCCTCTGTACTTGGCATACGCTCTATACAAGTTGCCCCTACGTACCGAAGAATCTTGTCCGAGCTTCATTTCTACTATTTCGGTGCGACTTATATACTGACATATATGCCGACATGACTATTATGGTAAACAATTCTGAATAGAATAATACTACTCGCCAGCCCAAAATACCAATGGATTTTTACTTAAGAATTTGAGCTTCCCTAATTCACAAATTACATTAATATTTTTTCAGTTTACTTTTCATTTTTCTTGTTTTTGGTTTATGTTTGTTGTGACGCTAATTTTAATACTACCCATCTGATTGTGAATGGTATCAAAAGGAAGATAATTCAACAAAAATGTTATTAAAAATGTCTCCAATCAATCCAATGGTTTACACGCAATATATCAAAATATAGAAAATAATTTGTTTTTTTTTTTTGAATCAAACAGGAAAATTATTATATAAATTGTTAAAATAAAAATATACATATTTGTAATTAAAATTTAAAAATTGTCTCCATTTTTAAGCGAAAGCTGACAAATAACTTCACTGCTACTCAGGAACCGCTTTAAGTAGGGTCAAATGTACAACCGACCCCCATCAATTTTTCTTGCACAGCATTTTTCAAGACATGCTTCACCCCTTAGGGTGATTCAATACATTCTATGCACGACAATCACTGTTATATATCACAAATATATTGGCCTCTCATAATTATTTTTTCCCCAAGCAACAGAGGATTAAAGAATCTCTAATATATGTTAAATACATATTCATAGCTTACTTGAGGGCACAAAAACTTCAACTCAAACAAGCATATACAAATTAATTAATGTTCGTAAAGGATAACACAAATATATTCATATTAATATGTTTAAATTCGTGACTACCTCTTTCCTTCAGTTATTCGATTTTGCTATGGCAAATATTCCCATTATTTTTCAAATTTATTAATGCCTATTATATTGATATTAGTATAATGCCATTAATTCGAAACCGTATTTAACGCAAATGGCAGTTTCAACACACTTTCACATTTACACATTTACATACATGTATACTCCCATGCATATGGAAATGTATGATGCCTTTAGACAATTTCACAAAACATACGCATACGTTCTCACGCAGATTTTTGGCACAGATGGTCTCTGATATACGAGTAGTTGAAGCATACTAGAACACATATGGATTGTGATGTATGTAATTTGTATGGAGTAGTATGCTCAAATTAACCTTTAGAGTGTCATTAAAATTGTACAATGCCGCCACAAATTATAACTAAGTCTACTTGAACAATGTACGATGGAATGGGTTGAAAAGTAACTTCGCACTTATTATGTATTATCAACACAAGCTCTCCCACATAAACTATTAACCACAATATGTTTATAAATTTATTCAACTGTGCTTGAATCTTTAAATTTCGTATACATATGAAGAAATGAAAATTAAACTTAAGGCTGAAAATATATAGCATGATAATTGAAGCTATCCCATCAAGTGTATTTCATTTAATCATGATATGATTGTTTTAGAAATTTCGATTCTTTGTAATTTCAAATTTGTGTAAGTATAATACGAAAGAATTAGTTATTGTTGCTAGGATTAGCTATTATATACTTCTTTATGTATTGATATTTGAACAAGTACCATCGAGTATAATTAATTTGTCTATAAGCTGATTAGACTGTAAAGACAGCCACGTGAATAGGCAACGAACATGGTGTTTAGTAGAGGAGCAAAACCTTTTGCTCCTTACCATTTTTTCTAAACTTAATTACACTCCTTATGGTTGCTCCCATATAAACTGAATATGAAAACACCTGATAATGGTAGAACAACTTCATAACTGCCTCGAATCCGCCCCTAGAACGAAGAGATCTATGGCCGACGAATAATAAATTTTCGTCGTGAACATCTCCGTCAAACAAAATTGCCATTTCGAGATCTCACCTAAAAAATTAACATTCGTATATAAATGAATTTCACTCCCATTGCTCCTAGAGTGCCCTAGATGGACAACATTTACAACCAACCCCTGTTCATTTTTACTGTATGACTGACTACCATGATTGTGGGTGCAGTGGTTAGTGCTTTGGCCTTCTGATCTGTAGGTCGTGGGTTGAATCCGCGGCTGAACCATAAAAAAATTTTACATCGAAATGGTTTTTTTTTTCGAACGGTACCCACCTCTCGGTAAGAATTGGCAATTTTTCGAGTAGTAACAAATTGCCAAAAATGCTTCTTAAAAGAACTCTGTGACAAAACTAAGATAAAATTATATAACAAGGGTTCTGCCGTTCGGAACCGGCTAATATAAGTAGGTCAATCCTAATGCTGTCTAAATTTAACAAGCACAGTAGTATTGGAAGGGAATCTCGATAGTATCACAAAGGGCATTTCTGGCCTAAGTGTGTCTTAGAGAGATACGCACACCCTATCTTCACTCTTTTTTAGGGCTTCCATACAAAATGCATGTGAACACATTTGAAATCCACAAAGAAACCCATAACTTTCAAGCAATCAACCCCGGTGCGAAAGCGAAAAAATATATGTCCGACTCCAAATAAGTTTTCCTTGCCCATATTTCTTTCAAGCAAATTCAACACTAAATCTGATGCTTCAGGGATCTCAACTACAAAATTGACGTTTATATATATAACTTTCATTTCCATTACTTTCCATACTATGTAATCCTAGAGGTACACAATTTATGACCGATTCTTATTAATTTCTAATACTGAACAATTCTTATTCTCTTATTTACTCTGTATCTTCATTTACTATGGGGGCTCCTGTACAGTATTCACGGGTAAGTACCTGAAAAGAATGGATCTAACTTACACAAAAAAGGTTTCTTAAAGTCAAATAATCACTTTAATTTAATCCAATCTAATAGTATTATATATATTTCATTCTTTTACTAAATTGCCTCTAATAGTATGCTTCTTATATGAATTTCAATGTTTTTGCAACCCCATTGACTATAACGAAAGAACAGCGTTATTGTGGTTTTTTAGCATTGCGTTAACCTTGCAACATACCATATTAACGAAAATAAACAAAATATCAAATGGAAGTGTCAATTGCATTCCTCACCACAATACAAATCGCATTTACAGTGGTCGCATACTAAAGTATGGTTGTATGCTATAAAATTTACCACAAAATGGATGATACTACTTATTTATACTGAGACTTTTTCATATTATTTTATAAAAATATATGAAATATTTTTGCGCTAATTTCGTAGGTATTAATATATATTTCCTCTACGTATACAGTTATTTGTCCACAATCGTTAATGATAATCGGAAGAGGCACGTTTACTGCTTATGTACAATATGTACATGTAGATATGTTCGCGACAAAACTTATGCTACAATATTTGATAGGAAAAAAATTAAAATAAAAAGAGTCGTGAAAGCCCATTCATACTTATGTATGCATGCACAATCCTACTTGGAAAGTAAAATGTCAGAAACAATTATTGGCACGTACCCATTTTGTTGTTGTTGTAAATTTATTTATCCGCATCAATAACATCAAAATGTCATTTAGTATTTGTGTTTATGTCAACAACTAGTATGTACATTGTATATGTATGTATTATGCAGATCTCACGGATGTTTCCGAATGGTAGCTAGGGTTGATAAGGTTATTAGGGTTGCTGAAATTAAGTGTATACATTTGCAATGGCAATAGATAAGTAAAAAAAAAGTTATTGTTATTATTAACCACATTGGTTGTTGATGAGTATAATCGATGCTGTCATCATATATATGCTGAAGCGTATAACATATGTATATCCCATAGAGTTACACTATATAAGTATACGTATGTACTACTGTATAATGGCTTATAGTGCTTTTAGTGCTGTCAATCAAATTAATTTGCCATTTTTTTTAGTTCACTGATTTTATGAAATGTGTTGATTCACAAATTCACAAATAATCATTGTAGCATTTGAGAGCTTTATGAACATTATAATGTAAATATTAGCCGCATTCTAATAATAATAATTTGACGTGTTGCTGAAATTTCCCAAGCACATTCCAGTAGTCTATTCACAAAAGTGCTGTTTTTTTTACTTTCCAACACTATAACTCAGGTCGAGTAAAATATAAGCAACATCGTCAGGGCTGCCGCACTGACCTAATATTTTCTCTCAACCTCTTAAGAAGACTTCCATCCAAAAATAATGCTTTTTCTTCTATGTGGGCGCATACATATCTAAAATTTATTTACGCTTCGAGAGAAATGTTAAAAATTATCCAAATTTTATGATTACTCGTTTAACCTACACCTATTTGTATTAGAACAAACGAATAACTAATAGTTTTCAGAGTCCGAAATTTGCTTACTGTTTTTTCGCTATTTGAGCATATCAAGAATTTATTTAGCATGCTTAAATTGTGCTAATTAAAATTATAATTTATTGGACACTTTAATACAAAATTATGCCGAATTATTTAAGCACTAAATAATCATTTGATTTCTATTTTAGGTAGTTTTAGTAAGCAATTATGCAAACGAATAAAAACATCATAAATGTAGACCATTTTTTAGTTTCTTTTTGGTATTATCATTTAATCTAGACATTATTATGATAATGAGAGGTAATAAATAATTTGTTTAAGCTTTAAAATGGACAAGCAATTTTTATACAATTTTTTCACCACCCAACTTTGAATAAGTATTTCATTGATTTTAGCCGTATTATTTTGCACGCGAGTTTCAAAAAAACACTGACTTATTTGCCGAACTGCATGCAAAGCAACAACAAAAATAAGCGACATTGTCTATTTTAACCGAATTCAATTGACGTTGCTTATATTTTAATCGACCTGAGTTATAGTGTTGGAAAGTAAAAAAACAGCACTTTTGTGAATAGACTACTGGAATGTGCTTGGGAAATTAGTGGATGAGTACGACGTTCCACACATGGGGGATTCTATCCATCGTCTTTGGACAGCGTTGTAAGTTAATATTGTACTTCCAAGATTTGTCTGCAGGTTTGAAATGGAATTCCTAAAAGTTTATTTTCATCTTTAAGCGCTTCAGTCGTTCTCTGTCTTGCGATCTCGTCCATTCAACAGTTGCCTCTTATTCTTCTATGGCCAGATACCCAGCATTGGAGTATATTACTCTGCTCTGAGATCTCATTAAGAGATCTGTGGCAGTCCAAAGTGGTCTTCGGTTTAAGAAGAAAGGCATTCAGAGCTTTTATTATAGCTTGGCTGTTACTCAGGATGCAAATGTTCCTGGGTGAGACATCGCTCTGTTTGATCCAAATGAGTGCAGTGTGTATATTGAAGTTAGTTAAAATGCTGGCATGACCATTGATTCAGCTCTTTAAAATGTGGAAAAGGAAAATTATTTACAGTCAGTCATATACTGCTCTAGAGGGGATTGCTGGGATTATTTTTTGATGTTAAGGAGTTCTGGGTGCCCCCTTAATGGAGGCATTGTATGTTCAGATAAAATGTTGAGTAAGAAAATTGTAGAATAGCTGGGCGTTTCCTGGGCTGCTATGGGATAATTTTGGATATTTCAGATATTTTGAAAATTGAAAAATAACTCTTAGAATCGCTCCTAGAATGTATATATGATTAGTTCCCATTAATTTTTTCTCCTCAACATTTTCTCCAAACATGTCTATGCTCCATCTTCACCCTTTATGTATGGAAGCATAATAATAGAAAAATAACTGAAAATAGACCAATCGGACAATAGACAACTCAACAGGAATCATCTCTAGAGTGACTCTCATTACTTTTTGCTCCTAAACATTCCACTTCTTAGAAGCCACAATATTTGAATATTCAACATCTTAATTAAATGGAAATTCCATTTAATATACTTTTAGATCAAATAAATTTGTCTATTTTTAGGCATATATTCCAATGATTTATGATTGAATATCAAATTAAATTCATTTTTTGCACCTACAAGTATATTAGATTTCAAAATGCCATATTTGCATAAGTAAACATTTTAGCTTGTCTATTTTTGTTCTAACAAAAATATGATATTTTTATAGACAGCAATCAGAGCTGTAAAAAAAATTGAATTATTACGGAATTCACTCACCCTTATTTCATTTAAAAGCTGCATCAACGAGGCTGCACTCTTTTGCTTCGAATTCGTTAAAGAATGACAGGCGAACCATTCATCATTTTCAAAAGCTTAAAATTATCACACTTTCCCATTCAGTAAAGAGTGGGAATTGAAAAATATCAATCCCATTATTATTTATTATCATGAACAGCATAGCTGGCTGCTTTGGAACAAAACCCCTGGTGTTATTATGAAGGTACAAAAAATTACAAAAAATTCCTCTTGGATGCGCCATATGTCAGAAATTGGCTTCTTATAGTGTCAAGCAAGTGTGTTTTTTGTTTTTTTTTTTCAACTCCTTCGTCTTCTTTTCCCATGTGTTTGTTGTTGTTTTATTTACTTTTTCTCCTTCATTCATGAGAACTTTCCCCAATGGCTCTACCGTGAGTTATTATACCATGACAAAACCAATCAGCTGTTATTATTCACATAAATAAATTTTGTATTGCATTGCAACAACTCACAAGAATTCCCCATCTTTTCTTGAAGTAGTCTGTTAAATCGAGCTGCTCAATTTATATACAAATTAATACAAATATGATTGAAAAAAATTGTCATATAAAATAGTGTTTACAACAGCTTGTTGAGGCTCGTACTGTACTTCTGGTGACGACTTTAACATTGATGCCTCTAACGCAGACTTTTCTGAAATAGAACTATCAAACCAAATATCGGATAGTTCTTCTCATTCTCCAACGATGTGTTGACTTTGCAATGAAGAATTCTCACAATCAATTAAATTTTCACTTTCTTTTGAACACATTTTTCAATTTATCTCACAAGATTTACTTTGAAGAAATTCACATTTAAAAAGAAATTAACGGATCATTATATATCTATGCATTATACGTAAATATGCGTATATATACGTAAAATTCTTCAAGAAGGTCAAACTACCAGGAACAAACATCGTAGTCCCTACTTCTCAATTTATTAAAAATATTACGAAAAAAAACAAACAAAAAAATTGTAATACGAAATAAAACTTCTATAATTTTTTTCATTTAATAATTTCTTTATATTTAATATATGCCAATAGCAACCCAGAAATGAAAGATCCAACAACCATAAAGATATTTTGTAAACAACACAACGCGAAGAAGAAGAAAGGCTGTCAGCTTGTTATTGAATGGCTATCGCCACTCCCATTCTTTTTAGGCTGCAGCCATCTGCGGCTGCATTAATTAAAATTTCAATTCTGTGTGAATTCTTTAGGGTTTTCAATTCATGAATTGAAAACGAATAGAACTCATTCATTTTTATCAGTCTAAAGGCTTCACATACTGAATGCTAGAAAAAAAAATTTCAGCTTTTTAAAATTTAAATAAAAGAGTTAAAAGTAAAAATGACCACACTTTTATAGCTCTGACAGCAATGAAATATTTTATATTTTACATAAAATATATATACTTTAGCCTACTTTTAGGCTTGCAGAAAATATAAAATCAGTATTTATAACGAATACATATAATTACTTTTCGAAAAATGTACCAAATAAAGCAAAAAAGACTAAATCTATTATAATCTTTGCCAAATTGAAATTCAATTTCAATGATTTCCAATTCATATTGAGCAAGTGGTAAATGGTATCTGTATTTGTATAGAAGCTCATGCTTACGTGTACCTAATCGTAAACAGCTCGCTTGACAAATTTCCCTTATATACATACACGTGTGTCCTTATAACGAATTTTACAATAAAATGGTGGCAAAAAACAGAGAGAGGTATACACATAGAGGAGAGACCTTGCGAACAAGTATTCTCATGTGTACATGTATACATAAATTCATTTCAATTTTGTATGTATTTATTTGTTGGTTTTTGTTTTGCCTTCTGTTTATTTGTGTGTGTTCTTCAATTTGGTGTTGTTCAATAACACCTTTTCCTTTCAAATCATCTCTAAACAAAAGCGCTTATGCATACATACAAATAAGATATGGTATTTATTTTAGTATACTATATCACCAACATACGTAAGAGTGGTATTGGGATGAATTGGTATGTGTTAACAAGTTTTTGGGTTTATCTATTTTTTGTTTGTTTTTTCTTTCTTGTATGTTGTGCTTTTCATTTTTGCCATTTGCCGATTTTATTAAAAACTGAATTTGTTCAACTCAATTTCAAGCTTATATGCATCCATATGTTCTTCCTATATGTGAATATGCACATAATATACACAATAAACAAAACACAACAAAACTGATTATTTGGTTGAATATTTTTGTTATTTATGTTTTTCGGTAATACTTTTAGCTTGTAGAAGAAAATGAAATGATGTAAAAGAAAATTTAATTTAAAATGTAAACAGATGAGGCGCTTATAGGAACAAGTTTTCCACAAATATGTTAATATGATAATATTAATGCTTTTGTGTTATATCAGAAACCGTATACATTAAGGCGGGTGAATTTTTTAAATGGCCTGGCTCAACAAAGAACATAAAAATTGAACTATTTCAAACATCGCTTCCCAAGGAGCTAAAGAAAGTCCGGATTTGGATCACCTTTGTAGTAGAGCCCCCTCAAGGTGTAGGTAAGTTCAGAGGAAATGTTGAGGTGGAAGAAGTAATAGGAGTTGGTCATAGAAGCAACTCTTGAGCAGTTATTGTTGATTTTCATGTGTTTCTCGGTCATTTTATGTAGTGGTCCTCTCTAGGTTCTAAGGGCGACTTCTGAGCAGCTATTGACGATTTCCGAGTGAGTTTAGGTATCATCGAAAGAAGTGCTGAAGGGGAAAAATGAATGTGAGTGAGTCAAATAGTTCACCATTTTAAAGGCGATTTTTATTCAGTTATGGGGATATTTCTCGTTTTTCTGATGTTATTTTGAATGGAGGCTCCAATTAGGAATAGATAAGGGACTAAGAATGTTTCTATGAAATATTGAGGAGGAAAATTAATGGAGGTAATTCATGCATTTCACTGCTCTGGGGGCGATTCATGGGTGGCATGTGTCGAATTTCGGTTGTGTGTTTGGACATTTTATATGGGCGTCCCATGAGGTATGCAAATAGGGAGTAAGTATGTTTGGAGGAAATGGATTCAGTTATGGAGTTATTTGTTGATTTTCTGATGTGAAATAAGTGGTGAATATGTTCGGTGGAAATTCTGAACAAAAACAAAAATAATGAATACGGGTCATACATTTAATTAGGACTAGTCATATATTTTATAGCTCTAGACAGGATTCCTGTTCAGCTATGAAGTTTTTTGTCGACTTGCTTATGATTTTTCGATCACATTGTATGGAAGTACCCTTAAAGAGTGGAATCATGAAATAATTACGTTCAGAAAAATGTTGAGGAGGAAAAATAATGAACGTAAGTTTATTCTTGTTCAGTTATGCAACTATTTGTCCACTTTCAGTTGGTTTTCCGGTAATTTTACAGATTCATTCAAGAGGGTGAACATTAATAGGTTGTCGGTTTTTAAAACACCTGAATATTGATAGGTAACCTCACAGATACTTAGGTGGGGCAAACTATATGAGAGACTTTTGAATAGTTTGATTGTTTTCAACGTTGTATAAAAACTAAATCTATGTTGCTGTGTAAATATTTCTATTTTCCAGTAGTACACTTACGTTTTCAGAGTTCTACTAGACGTATAACTAGTATCAATCCTTATTAAGTTCGTCGTTAAAATTTCTTTGTTAATTGTTATCGTATTAAATACATTTTTATGCTAAGGTAAGAATGATGTACAGAGTTCATTTGTACATAGAATATGTATTCTGATTTTCAAATCCATTCATCAATATAATTTGCTAGTATATTCTCCTCACATTAAACACACTTTTCGTGAATATAATAATGATTTCATTCTTATAATCTTTATTATCAACATTATCACCAGAATGAGTGCCACATATCCTCAATGAACAATAACCACTAATTTTGTTCAAATAAGTGAATCTGTTAACACCAAAAACCAACCACCGACCAAGAACCAGCCGATTGCTTATGTTCAAGTAGAATTTACGATTTTGATTTCCTTGTTTTGGTTTTTTCTTTGGATGGGTCCACAAACAAGAAAAGTTAACGAATAAGAGTATAGAGCAGTATACCTTAGGCAATACACGTTATGATGATAAAGTGTAATGAAATTTTGTATAAGAAAGATAGTAGTGCTTATTAGAGCATTGTGTAATGCACAAGTCGAATTTCAACATTGCGTAACGATTCGAAGTATGCACATAGGTACAGTAATATAAAAAACACAGGTGACATACCGAGTAAAACAGAAAATAAATTTATTATGAGCCCAAAAGTATGCAAACAAATATATATAAAGTGGTATATTCACATATTCACATAGGTACTTGTGTAAATGTTACAGTCAGTTGCTCACTCGTTGTCGTTGTTTAACTAAAACAAATGTAAACAAAGTAACAAATGTCAAACAAAACAAATTTCAAAGTCTCTCATCTATCTACGATACATCTATCAATCGAGAATAAAA